>JAZAYU010000055.1:0-127958 GCA_038501625.1 Corbicula japonica
TTTTCCAGACATGAAAATTCAACTTTTTGTGAAGTGCATTTAATTGTAAGCATTAAAAAGATAGGCAAAAAATCTCTAACGATTTTTGCGTACATGCACACATTTAAAGGTGCGCTTGAATTTTTATCAGATTCCCAAAAACTTGATATTCCCACCATGTTTAAGAAGTATTGTCCGTATATAAAGATTTATTGAAAATGTTCGCTTGTATTTCACGCATAGCCTTCAATTAAACCGGCTGAAATATAGACCAACATAGGAAAATATGAACAGTTATAGAATTCCCCAAAAGTGACCATAATTTACAATTAGTATGTTGCACAAAGTACAAAAGAAAATAGTATTTGATGAACATTTATTTACTAATATTAAATAAATTATGTGTACTATTTGTATTTTAGCACATGTCGCTTATTAATATAAAGTTTGAACTTTTACAAGTTTTTATTTAATTTGCACTCATCAAAATTATGCCTTTGGCTCTTCATGTGATTATGCAAAATACTGCAATCAAAAAGACAATCAAAAGATAACAGAAGTATTAATATGCATACATACAATATACAATCACTTTTTGTATTATAACATGGTATATAATAATTCAAAAACAGTTATTACAATTTAAAGGATGCAGGAGCGTGTTCTAAAGCTTCTCCCAAGATTCGTACACATATTTTAAGATCATGGCATTTTTGTTACAAATCTGTTTATTGTCGGCCATTATGGTACAGTAACATAAAATATGTTGACCAAATATCCGGATATCTGGAACAACACAAAAAAAACTAAAATTCTGACTTTGGTAACGTGAATCATAATTCCAATGTGATGAAATTTGATACCAGGGTAAGTAAAACACTCTACCTGCTCAATAACATGAGCGTTTATAAAAATATCCGGAATGGTAAGTCTGCTTTCAGGAACACACAGTTTAGTTTAAGACATTTAAATTAATTGTAAGTGTCCATTCTGGGAATACTGTTCTAAATTATCAAGTTGTGTTTGTAAACTCGCATGACTGCATTTAAAATAACAATATCATCTGCAAATAGAATAAATTATAAAGAAAGTAGTTCGATATCAGTGTCAGATAATTCATTAACGTTACTTTTTTAACAATGTCATTGATAAATAAAGAAAAAACAAAGGGGATAATGGCTTCCCTTGTTTCACACAAGTAACGTCAAAGAATTCAGACAAATAAAAAATTTTGCCTACTTTTACACAAGCTTTTACATTTAAATAAACCGAATTTATAATGTTTAACATGTTACAGCTAATACCTATTATCAACATTGTTTCATTTGTTTGTTTGCCGAAAACGTATTAACGAATAACAATGAAAGTTTGATATTGTTTTCGTATTTTGCTTAAATTTCCCATTGCTCAGCAAAGGTCTAACATATACCAGTCAGATGTTATAAAACAGCGTCAGTTAAGTTGTATCACTTGTCACAGCGATATGATTTAACTATTATAGAATAAAGTAAAATCACTTCACGATTAATCTAAAAACACTGAACTGACTTTTTAATTGTTTAAACCCCGAGTGGCAATTTGTTCGCAAGAGTTTTCTTATTCGTTGATTGTTTATGGCGTCTTATGCTCTCTCTTCCTCTCTTCTTTTTCACTTTTTTATAATCAACATTTTATATTTCCCAGGGGGAACATGGATAATAAAGACATTTTTAATTCGGGTAGGATAAGAATTTCAATGTTTTAAAGAGAAAAGATTCAAATACCATGAAAAACGTTGACCTATGCTACGTTTTAATGTCTGGGTGAACAGTTTTAGAAATGCTAATATTGTTAAGCCTATGTCAATATAAAAATAGCTGTTCCTTTTGTAAAAGCCATGGGCACCACGTAAATATTTTCAATCAGACTCACGCGACTTTAATAAACAATGGGCAAAAAATTTTATCTAAATATATAATGGGGCATCTTTATAAAAGTTGTGTGTTGCCAAATTTCATAACAAAACCGCGAAATAAGCATATCAGGAATGGCCAGAGCTTCTCAACACAGCAATACAATAGGAAGAGAGAATAGGAGAAATTTCAAAAGCATACCGCAAATGACTGGGAACCCGAAGTTTTACTAAATAAGAACTTATTAGCGGAATTTACCTTAAATAATAATATACAACTTGTATTTGTGTGTAAATATGAGAACCTGTTCGGGCCAGTGTGAGGTTGGTGCACCATAGAATCTGGTTTAAACCCCCCAGTGGCAAATTATTTTGCCACTGACCGTTCTAAGGCGGTTATCCAAAAAATTCTCATTTTCGTTAATTGTTTGTGGTGTCTTATTTGAATTTAACATACTTAAAAACACATGCTCTCTTTTCCTCTCATCTTATTCGTTGCGTGGTGAGGCTGTAATTTGTGGGTGTGGCGATTTCTGATATGCATATTTCACTTTTTATTAAAACATTAACTCACAAAAATGTCATATGAACATAATTAACACTAGTGAACACACGTGATATTTATTTTTTCTGACCATAATAATGCAGTAAAATGAAAAAGAGGAAACAAGTTATACGGGGTAGCTTTTTTCATAAGAAGTAGACCATACTTGGTATCATTTTCTTCAATAATCGAACAGTGATTCAAGGCATCCTCCTATAATTGGATGGGCATTACAGGGTATCAACAACAATTTGTTTTTGTCGCATTTTCTTAAAAACAAAATATTTTTTCCGTATAAAAGTTATACTACAAGATAAGTTTTGAGAGGTATATCACATATTATAACAACACAGTTGTCAGAGAATAAATTGTAAAAACAGTCGTCGTTCTCGCTTCAATTTTGAAAAAGCAAATTAGGTCATTTATTTCTTTCAATTATAGTGTCGAAAGGACATGCTGGCCTTAAAGGAATCAAATAATTGCTGATTCAACAACACTTTACATCATATGAACCAAGTTTACTTTTTTTTATTTCAAACAGTATGAATACAAATTTAAGAACAAAATACATGCACTTTTCCTTCTTGTTTGGTCGCCATCTTGAGATCTGCCGCAGGGTACTTAACATTTGGTAGTGGGCAGCTGTTACATGACAGTGTTTCTGTCTCTTTATAGATATAAGTGTGATACACATGATGCGACTGTTCATAGTTTTATTCTAATTACTGCTTATGAATAGGCTCAATCAAAACGAACCTGTCATATCTTCATATTTTCATGTTCGTTAGCTTTCAGTTGCCTCTCATTTATTTGAAAAGTCATTGTATTTGCCTCTGTATATTTAAAAGAGCATATATTATTCAAAGCTCTTACACTTGTGAGTTACTTTTGCTTTAATAAAGGTGTTTAGGTGCCAGTTAGTTGGCAATATTGCAGTTTAAATCGTTCTAATTACATTTTTTAAGAAAAAATCTTGCTTGAACCAAACAAGTGATGACCGATCCATTGTTGCTGTTTTTTTCATTTATCTCAATGATGGTTTCGAAATGATAGATGAAATGTTAAGTCCGTCCCTATCCCAAAAATACTTGTAAAAAAATTAAGTGTAACTGCTACTTAAAGGTTTATTCATATTATTTTTAATGATCATTTATTATAACTATTGTTTATTTTTTATCGAATATTCTAGTCCAATTCTATACGGTAATCATCAATTTATTTCAAAAGGTGTTTGATTTGAAGCGAAAGAATACAAACAAGCGCTATTTTGCATGAATGATGACCTTATACTTCCTATAATTAAGTCCATTTTAACCATATCTGAAGTATTAAAAATAAAATAATAAATACCTTTATCAGCTTCGGTAAGGAACTTAATTATCCCTTATATTGATAATATCCACGAAAATATAACTTTCTGACATCTTGAGAATTCCGTAAGGTAGCAATACACCGATTGTCTAAGATTAAATTTAACAACAGCAACAATACCATTTTATTTCGACAAAATTGAAAATAAAATGACCCAGACGCTTACATCGTTTTCAGAACATCGTCGATTTGATCTTACAACATCCCCAGAAATATAAAAAACATTTGAAACACATTTTTAATTCAAATTAAGAGTTTACATCCAGCAAATTTTAATTGTTTTCATATGCCAATCATAGGCGGATCCAGGATTTGTAGTTAGGGGGGGCGGAAAATAAACAATCCGACTGGGGGTCCAGGGGGCCGCAAGGGCCCCCGGTGGGTCCAGGGTAAAGCCCTGGCCAGGGGGCCGGAGGCCCCCGGAAGCTCCTGTGTTTTAGTCATTTCTAAGGGATTCATGCACATTTCCAGAACCTCAAATATACTTTCCCAGGGTATACAATACAATGTACGAGAGCTCTTATCTACTGTGTGCTAAAGGAAAAAGTTGAAACGCAAAGTTTGAAGGTCGAATCAATTTCAGTAGATTGTAGATTAGATCACGATGTTTTGTAAAGCATCTAAATATATCATATAATTTTTTAACAGCCGTTAGATCATGTAAAAATCTTACAAAAAATGAGAAAGAATTGTTTGTGAATTGTTCGTTATTTCATTGTATTAGTGTACTCCTAGTCTCGAAACTTATTGCACGCGTAGCGTGCGAAACTTTTTTGACATTTATATATATATTCCTATATATCATATTTCATTACAGAGAAAAAAAAACTTTGCTTGGACAATTTTAGGGGGCGCCCCCCCCCCCCTGGATCCGCCTATGCCACTATAAAAGTTTACATAAATAACGTCATACAGTAGATCAATTTATTAAATTTAGGGGGTCACTAACATTGCAAATGGCGTAAATTTGCTAAAATTTCACAAATGAATTTGGGGGAAATACTTTTTGCCACCTAGATTTTACTGGAAAAATGTATTTTTCTAAGGATGTACTAAAGAGTGCATGCTCAGTTAAGTTTAATTCATGTTCTAATTACCAAGCACATAATAAAACAAAAGAAACACCTTTTGCATGAGAACTCTGAAATTCAGGGACATTATACTAAAACAACTCATGCACGAAATAAGTATATGCTGGTCTACAATCATTTGTGCCAATTCGTAAACATAATGTTAAGGTTTTCAAGAAATTCAAGAAAACTGTACTTCCGTGTCTACTTTCGTTTTCAGAGGTAAATCGTTTTGATGTTCCTTTTTCAAAAACGTAGTTCCATGTCGACTTTCGGTTTCAAAGGTAAATCAATTTGATGTTCCTTTTTCAAAACTCGACATTAATTCCCACCGACGGACCAATGAAAGTAAAGAAATGTAGTGTCATGTGGTTGTATTTAAGTTTGGGTGCTGAAGTTGTTCGAAAAAAAATGCTTTATTAACATACAACAGACACACACACAAAGGGAAATACCGTTTGCACAAGAATTCTGTAATGGCTGTTTCAAACGTCTAGAAAAATAATATAGATATCTCATAAACACTCACAATCTCGCATGGTGTTTTCGTGAAATCGTGATCTCGCCCAAAACCGTACTTATCCAATGTCAGAAATCTTGCACAAAATTAATCAGTCAATCAGTCAGCTAGCTATATTTGTGCGCGCTTCTAAATGTCACAGACTCGTGGTTTGTCTTATGCATATATTTTATCCTTCCATTTAACCATGACGTGTAACCTTATAACGTGGATATCATTTGATGGTGATGTCATGTCCCGCGTGCAATATCTTAACACAACTGGTGCTTTTAAGAGCTGTGTTTTTGTGAGTTGTGGCGATTCCTGATATGCATATATTTCTTTTTTGTACTTACAATATATAGGTTGAGTTTTTACCCATCATTACTCATGTATCTAATGTGCGGCCGGTATAGATTCAGCCTATATATCCGCTCAGTCTGCTCATGATATACAAAAATCGCTTATAAATTCAAGAGGTCCAAAATTGAACAGTGGAGATAATGATCAGACTGTACAGATGTGCAGATGGATCTGGATCTATGTTCGTTAGACTGGTCAAGATCTACATAAGTCGTTTCTAGATTTATAAAATTTTCATGAGCAAGAAGAAGTGGACAATGTAAATTCTGATCACGAACGTGCATGCTTATCTAGATCAACACTGATCGCTTCTAGATTTATAAGAATGGGGCAGTAAAGATTCTGATTTAACTGCACGGGTGTGCGTGCTGATTTGTATCCACGCTGTTAGCAAGTATGTGAGTCAAATCGGGATCTTTATTAGTCGTTTCTGATTACAATCTCATCCGCATTACACAATGCGCATAACGCAGCAGTCTGGGCGGATTTGCTATTATTCCTTCTAAACAAAAAAGGTTATTACTGACCAACAAGCGAACAGACTTGTGTAGATCTTGATCAAGCTGCACTGATAGGCAGACAGATCTGGATTTACAGTGGCTGTATACGAGATGTTATCCGTTTCCGTATTTAATGTTTCTTCAGATTTATGTACGATTAGTAAAATGTCTACTTAACTTACTAAATTGGACAACATATTTGAACATTTTATAAAAAAAAATGCGTAAATAAAACATGCACTCTTGTGAAAGTAGCAACAAACAAGAGGTCGCATATGTAACTAAGAAACATGTAAATGTCAATTGATCAAATAATCAACAGCAACTGAAATGACTGCGTATTTGAAGGGATCTAAAAATGAATCACCCCACAGCCCGCCACAATATTAAGTGTATTGCTACATTCAACCAACATGAAATGACTTTATGTTCCCCCAAAGTATCTAATATTTTAAAAGAAACATATCATTGATCATAATCAAGGCATGTCGAGATATGTTGGTTTCATTCAAAAGGGGAATATAATGGTAATCTGTATTATTTTCAAGTACGGAGTAATTTCCATGACTTATATCAAAGGTTAGGATAATTAACCATTACAAATATTCCAATATTGAAAAGATGCACCCATCCATCAATAATCACAAACAAACTAATGTTCGTGATTGAATATGTTTATCTTAAAATTACTTGTAATCTAGACGTATGTAACTGAATGTATTATACCCCATGAAGTTGCTGATTAAATTAAATCCATTGTGAGTGACTAAATGGTATCTATAAACGGTCTAGCAAACAAAATTATCGACATTTAATGTAGTCATAAAGTCACGAAAAAAGTATGTTTCGACCTTGAAATGCACGAACTAAATAAACAGCTTGTTAATGTTACAGATTAAGTTCAAAATTTAGTCCGATGATATTACCAACTTTAGGATCGTACGTTTCATGAATGAAACTTTGTTT
This sequence comes from Corbicula japonica, assembly GCA_038501625.1. Taxonomy (NCBI): domain Eukaryota; kingdom Metazoa; phylum Mollusca; class Bivalvia; order Venerida; family Cyrenidae; genus Corbicula; species Corbicula japonica. The sequence goes on from JAZAYU010000055.1 coordinate 7,184, forward strand.
TATCTTTGGATTACAGAACGCATTTATATATAATTTAGTGAGTGTTTAATACATGTAGCATGCGTCGTTAATTGTTTTCCTATGAGATTACTGTGTAACCCCATGCTCTCCTTTCGTGCCTGCTTTTTGTCTGAATGGGGAGGCTAGTTTTCTGGATGTCGACATTATTGATATTTCCCTTTTACATACATTTTAAATATATTTTAACACATTCAAGTATTATGTTACTATATCTAAAGTAAACATTCAAAATAGTTCCATGATTTCTCTTTTAAATCATACATTGTAGGATGACACAAACGTAATTAGTATATTAAAATGTCTTTTATCTATAAACAAGCTTTGATTGCATGTTTCAGCATAAATATATCAGATAATATTATAATTGTTTCTGTTTGGTTGTGTGTCTTACACAAATAAAGAAGAACTCACACGATACATCAGAAAATCGGAAAATCAAAGGCTTAAAATTTTACATTTTATAATTTGTTAAAGAAGTGTCTACACTAAAAGCAATTATTATGTATACACAATTACCCTTTCTATGACACATAATTCGACATACAAAAGTGCAAATTACTTGGAAAAAATAGCTTTTCTTACTCAGATATTAAAATAATGGTAATGGTAATATGTTCAAATCATACAAAGTTAACTGTAACATGTTCCTATACATGATATTTTGCGTCCTAGTCATCGATCTATATGAGTTCAAGAATACACTAGTAAAAATTTGCGGATCACCAAGGATAGTCGCATATTATAGATCAAAATTACTTTGAATTCAAATTTTAAACATGAAAAGCAATCTTCGTTAACGGAGAATTTAATCGCCATTGACGATCTTGCAACTTTTCTTTATACCCATACCGTTATTAAAGGTCATCGTTTTCCAAAGGCTGAGAAATGAATTAAGGATTGAATCGATTTTGATGGTTTTCATTTGGATATCGAACACAGTGAAAACAGGTTGGTTAAAGGGCTTCACGCCTACTTTAAACAAACCAATTATTTTCATACCCAAATAAAAACCACCGAATATCGATTCAATCCTTACATTTACACAGATTAAACTCTCATTAATACAGATATTATTAGCAGAATTCGTGATTAAGGCTTTTTCAAATGGCTGTTGAAACATCCACGTTGAGGACAAAGTATATGACGGCACGCTTGTTCGCAGCAACTCGTGGAAAATTTCCAGCTCGTTGACGTCGCACGTCAAAACAATGTTCAGTGTCCAATAAATTGTGAACGGTTCTACTTAGGTCACTTCTCTTAATTTAAATGTAATACGCAACACTGTGTACTATAATAAATTACGATTCGTTATATGAATAAGACTTTATCGTAAAGGACAAAGTTGAAGTTTAAATCTGATTATAATGTATAATTATGCATCCATTGATAACAGTTTTTGAGTACTTAACAATGTAACATTAAACATATGTTTCTTTTAAAACTAGCCTCAAACGTTTTAAACTCCCCGACTCCTTTCGGACATAACTACTTTGACATACATGAATACTGTACACAAATAGAAAGCAATGATGCCATACTGTGCGTTTAGCAAGATTCAAAATTCATTCGTCGTTATCATCTTGCTACAACATTTTCAAGGACTTAAACAATGAATTATTAAAACTTGCTTGGATAAATACATGTTTCAGGGGTTCCAATGTTGGTTATACTTACAAAAATCGACGAAATTTGCCCGGAAGTAAAAGCAGATATAAAGACAACATACCACAGCAGAGCTGTCGAACTCTGCTTTAAAAAGGCCCATGAACTCTTTGGAGTACCGGTATATGATCTATTTTACCAACTAATTTAACCATTGTAAATAACATAAGAGAACAAAACTTATACTGAACAGTTCATAAAAAAGGGACTTCATGCAATTTCGAATATTCTGTTCCAAGATTTATAGAGTGATTTCATTCATTTTTAATGAACGTGTTTGGGGGTATTATACGGAGACGGTGCTGATTAAGTAATAAATACCGTTTTTCTATTTTGTTTTATTTACAGAAAATGAACATCTTCCCTGTGCAAAATTATTCAGAAGAGGCAGAAGTCAATGAAAACATGAATATACTGATCATGCTGGCTCTCCGAAAGATGATGCGATCAGCAATTGACCGTCTGAAAGCTAATGACGATCAGAGATATGGTGAACGTAGCTATTACCAACAGCTAAAACAGTATTGTGAAATACTTTAAAAATTTCAGCTGCGATCACCGGTGTAAAAACTGGAAATGTGAAACACAACATTACAATTTCACGATGGTTTGTTGACAATTTGTATATAAAAAACAACTTACATTTACCTACTATGAAATCATAATAAGAATGAATAATATGAATAGAAATATTTTGTTCTATAGTCAAATATAATCTATTGGTTAAGGTGGATGGACACGTTGCTCACCCAGTTTTTGGCGTCAAAAATAAAATTTTGACCAAATCTTATGAAATTTGGTCACAATAATTAGTAAGGATCGCTTTATTGAAATATGCAAAATATTTTCACTTGCCGACGACAGATATTGAAAAACAGCGCCATCTATGAAGGCACCCGGATTTCCTCCGTTTTTTATTAAACGTAGAGATTTAACTATGAAGTTTACGCTCAAATGATATAAAATTTGCACTGAATATGCACCAGTACAAGTACAACAAGAATTGGGTAAAATCTTTGAATTGAGACGTTCTATGTACTTGAAATATCAAAATAATCAACGTAACGCGAGCCTTTTTCGCACCGTTTTTTGCGTTCCCCTACTGTCTTTGACGTAATTCAAATGCGAAAGCGGACGGTGAACTTTCTTTATGTTTTAACATGTTATTGTCAGATGTTTAAAATTTCGAAATGTGAAATAAGAAATGGGTGTATTCGGGTTACTTTTTTCGTAAAAATGAAGAGAACGTAAATTCAGGTTATATTTTTGCGTTCGCACAAACGCCGACGTCACATTAGTTATACACGACGGCGTTTAACGTCTATTTTAACTTTTTAATTAATTTTTATTGCATACAGAGTTTTTCCCGTTTCCGACCGTTTGATTTATGATATCAACTGCGATATTTTGTTTTTAATCAAATGAAGTTTTTTCTCGTATAGGTCTGATTTCAAAATTTGACGACTGAACAGTGGCATATTTAGAGAAATAAAACAAAGTTTAATGAATATTTTGTAAAAAAAGAGGTTTAAAATTTAACAAATAAATGCTTAATCAGCTCGGATATAGTAATTTCGTTCGTCAGCAAAAATACTTTCAATTAACCGAACCAAGTAATACACGTATGAGCAAATCATACTTTCCTAAATAAAAACCAGTAAAACTACATGAAATAACTATTTGTGTTTATTTATTATTAAATCACTAGTAGACAACGCAATAATCCCGAAAGGCGGAGTTGAGAACAGGTCGCAAAATATAAATACTTCCGAAACTTTTACTGTCATCAGTGCGACCGGGTGTGATTCCGGGTATGTAGGTTTTATTGGTGGTCACCAAGCCGGCACTTTCGAGCCACATCATGCAAATGATAGTTACTAAGCATAGACAGCTGAAACTTCTGATATATAATGTTTGAAATTTATATCTTACTGCATTTATTTGCATTGAAACATATAAATTGATTTCATATTATTTTTATTGATTAAAATACATTTTTCGCGGTACATATAGATCTACTTCACACGTAAGATTCATCAGGTCAGCTGCTTTGAATGTATATGGGTAAAATGTCGAAAACGTGCATGTGTTTTCCAAAACCGGAATTGACGTTATTTAACATTTAACAAGATCATAAAACTAAGAATTGAGATCAGTCTCAAATTTCAAGGATCTGATTGGCTGAAATGGCGACTGTTCGCCATTTCAGCAAATCAGATGCTTGAGATTTGAAACTGATCTCCAGATTTAGTTTTATGATCTTGGGCACTGGAGTCTCTTAACGAAAAGCAGGCGATAAACATGAAGGCCCGTGCGTAAAACGGAAAATTCACTAATAAATTTAAACAGAAAAGATTTTAAAAAAAAACCTTGTGAATTCAAACATAAATGAATATGATTTGCTGGAAGGCAGGCTGTCGGTCGAGTTTCATGCGCTGATTGAGGGATTGAAAAAAATGTCACAAGCCCAAAAATGAGTTGTCGTTAACAAACACAAAATCAGAAACAAAATACGGACTTGGAAGCCTTCTTCACATAGAGTGTGCATAGAGCTCGGCTGACAACGCGGTAAATGTCATAAAACCAGCAACCATCAAACCGGAACTAGCTGCTTTGATATACAAAGTTAGCCGCAGGTAAATTAGTTTTTATAATTCAGTTATATTGCAGATTGGACATGTATTTTTAGTTTTTTTTGTCGTTTATTTTCGATTTCAATTCAATAAAAAATATGCTTTGGCCGAAAAAAAATTCACTTCTGTTCCGGTCGCCCGACCTTCCGAGTTGTAAACCTGTCCATTTTTCCGTTTCAAGCATGTCCCTTACATAGTGCGACGGCATTGTTTTATCGTTCGTTTCGCCATGATAAACGCTGGTATAGGGGAACAACAAATGAACAACATATTGGCGTTCATGAACCTTCCTATGGTGAATAAAGGCACTCTTAAACCAGGGAAAAAGAAATTTGCCAGAGTATAAAGACAGTTGCCTTGCAGTCATGTTTACGTGCAGTGAAAGGAGAAATTCTGTCTTCTGATTATGTGTCTTACATGTAGGGTATCTATTGTTAAATGTTGTGAAGAACTGTCATGACGTTAAATAGAAGAATACTAGAAATACTATGTTAATAATAACATTACAAAAAGATTACAGAACAATTCGTTATCATTTTAACATTAATTTCTACAGTATGTTATCGCACGATACAGCTGAAGATTTTCTTTTATCAATCATCTTTGAGGTTATAATTACGACATGCTCTCCCAGCGTTACAGAGTTTTTTCCTACGTTAATTTGGAACATCTTCTTTTGTCTTATGGCCGGAAAAAAATTAATAATCCGGTTTTAGTGGCTCAAATGATTGACAGCATAGACAGTTTCTCACTTTACCACATACTTCGCTGAAACAAATACGTAATTGCAGCTGAAAAATCTAGTGATCATACATTCAATATGTAGAAAAAACTCGAGAGTGTAGGTCCAACTTTCCTATGATAACAAACTTGATAAGTTTAACTTTTTGCAAAAACAATAAATGAAGTGCATGTTTATTGAGCGATTTTGTTTTAAATATGAGGAAACGCGTACAAAGAAATACTATAATTTAAACGTTATTTCAACTACGCCGTCGTGTATAATTAACGTGTGTGACGTCGGCGTTTGCATGAACGCAAAACTATTACCTGAATTTAGGTTCTCTTTATTTTTACGCAAAAAGTTACCCGAAGGCACCCATTTTTTATTTCAGATTTCGAAATTTTAAACATCTGGCAATAACATATTAAAAAATAACGAAAGTTCACCGTCTGCTTTTACACTTATATAACGTTAAAAACAGTAGGGGTACCGAAAAAACGGTGCAAAAAGGCTCGCGTTACGTAGATTTTTATGATATTTCGAGTACATAGAACGTCTCAATTCAAAGCATTGGTATTGGTGCATGTTCAGTGCAAATTTTGTATCATTTGAGCGTTAACTTCATAGTTAAATCTCTACGTTTAACGAAAAACGGAGGAAATCCGGGTGCCTTCATAGATGGCGCTGTTTTTCAATATCCGTCGTCGGCAAGTGAAAATATTTTGCATATTTCAATAAAGCGATCCTTACAAATTATTATGACCAAATTTCATAAGATTTGATCAAAATTTAATTTTTGACGTCAAAAACTGGGTGAGCAACGTGTCCATCCACCTTAAATATATAGTAATGAAAGAAACATTTTATAGTTGTGCAAGTGCAGCTTATTAAATTACATAAAGCCACTTAAAGAGAAATTAAAAGCATAAATACATTATCATGTCAGCCCAAAAGTCCGAAAAGTAAGAATCAGTTTGTTTTACAGTCCAACCTGTGCTAAAGACCACCTGTACAAAACTACCTGTGGATGAAGATCACATTTTGTTTGTTTCACCGACTGAATAAAAATAACAATTTCACCTGTGAACAAATACAAACTGCCTTGAAAGACCACTATTTGGTTTTCACCTGAGGTGTCTTTTAACACTATAAGTATATTGCACGAGAGTGAGGTGAAGATGGAAAAATATGTCACCATCATACGTTTTTTCCCCACTTATGTTAACTTTGTTTAGAAAAGTGGTTGGTTATTTTTAAAGCAAGTAAACGACAAAAATGTATCTTTGATACACATGTGTCAGATACAATATTCATTGTTTGTACATTAAAAGAAAAACAATGGTACATGTACATGTACATTTGTGTAAGCGTTTAATAATGGTTAATTTCAATAAAATCAACTTATTACATAACTACATGTACGATAAGAAGATTTTATTGAAATTAACCATTATTAAACGCTTACCATTGTTTTGAAAAATTCGTATAATGGTGACATATTTTTCAATCTTTCAATGTCATTTACAATGATCTTATTTTAATTTTTTTTCAGACAATTTAACATTTCATATTCATCCTATATTACCGGTAGTATTAATGACATTACTATAATAATTATTGTAGTTTAAGCATAGCCAAGAGAAGCAACTGTACACAATATAATATATTGAATTATATAAACTACCTTACTCGTCAATAGTACTTCGTGTTCTTGCTGAATTAACTCCTAGTGATCTGGTCTCAGTTAGGTCATTGAGTACCCGCCCATGTACTTTAGAATATCATAAGCTTCTTTTCTTTGATATGTGTGTTGTTTTTGCTTTTAACATTTTTAAGCTGGGTGGGTTTGAGTTATTTTCGAAGACAATCTTGTACTTGATTGTTCAAATGAGAACCTATTGGGGCAAGTGTGAGGTTGGTGAACCCTAAAACCTGGTTTAAATCCCCCAATTGTTTTGCAACTGACCGTTCCATGTTGGGTACCCTTCGGGTTCTCATTTTTGTGGTGTCTGTTTTAGAAATTAGTCATTTTAATTTATTAACCATGCTTTCTCTCTGTTCGTCTGTTTTTCTTGGCTGTGTGGAGACACTGTGTCTTTTGAATGTGGCATCTCTTCATAAGCAAATTTTACTTTTTACAAATATAATTGTTATGTTTTTCCTGTATCGTTACATGATGATATCATTGTGAAATTTGATATAATTATTCAGACAAGTCAACGTTTAAAAGGGGAATATTTCTTATAAACACCTTTTCTTTTGTTTGTATTTTAACCTTTTGTGAGAAGAAAAATACTAATTTCTTTGTTTTAATACTCTGTTGTGTAGATTTAGCATTTATATATGAATTTTATATATTTTAAATTGTTTCTATAGCATATGTAGTACAAATAAAATAAATACACAAGTATGATTTATTTTTATTATTATTCTATTTTAATAAATTCCAAAGAACATATCAAATTACAACATGAAATTTCGGGTAACATGATTCATCGTGATAGAAGATGGTTCACAAAGATATAATTATATGTTCTTTCGAACTGTTTTTTTATTCACTCCTTCACTCTCATTAACTTTCACTCAATTCTGCATCGAATTCATGCATCCTCTCAATCTTACACCCATCCATCCTCTCATCACTCATACCCAGGAAAACCAGCGGGTATGAAAGTATGATTTTAGAGATAATTGTATAAGCCAGAAAATCTTATTATGGAAGACTATTTTTAAATAACTGCGTTTGGATTTGTTAATCATAGACTAGCCTATTAACCTAAAGTGGGAGATTTTATTTAATTAAGTTCTTTAAAAAGCAGGATTCTTCAGGAATATATCAATGTTGCCACAATTTTTTAAAGTGTAAAGTGATGTTCTTAGCTTTAACCTTAAGAACATAGCTAATAATACAAATGTTACTTCTCCATCCTCAAACTTAGATTGACAAGGAAATTTGGGCAAATGTTCTCCTAAATTATTGTTTTACTTACATTAAAACAAAGAAGAAAGTCTTATTTTTGGCATTGGATGAAATAGATTTTTATTGTAGACTTTTGAGACTGTGGAATTAAGTTATTACTTATAATTAAAAACACAGCATTTCAACAAAGACTGCGTGTTTGTTGCTACGTTTTATATCGAGGTTTTAATTTAATTAGTTTTTCATCTCCGAATTATTACTATATGAATATGTATGGTTGAGAAACCCATGTCTGTAGGTCTGTGAGCTATCGATTGGTCAATCATACTTTCTTGAGTCTTGTGAGGTTTTAAATGTCTTCATTTTATTTTGCGTTCATATTCTAGGCTGAAAGTTTCAAGCCTTTACTTGCACTTTTTTCGAATGTAAATACTTTTTATCGTATAATGTTATTAATATATTCATGGTTTAGAATTACTTATTTTTACAAATACATATTATCAAAAACACTATAATGGTGTTTTAATGAATATTAAGTACAGCTCTTATATAAAAGAGATAACAGCTACAGCTATAGCTACATTGCTTAGCTAACTATGCGTAATATCCAGTGGTGTCACACTGAGAACAAGTTTAAGCTTAAGTGGTACAAACCACTTGCTCTGTGAGAAAAACGCAATTGGACTGCATGTAATTGATCTTACTTTAAATTAATCTAAATTACCCTAATCCGCAGAGGGTCATAAAAACATTACGCAAGGACCTTTACATACAAATTAGTAGTTTAATCACACTATCTTACGAAGGGAACTTAAGATAAAAGAGATCGTCCTGCCTGTTTTAATAGAGTTTATTGTAAGAGTGAGCTCAAAACTATATAAAGACTTTTCAAACGGTAAACTGGTTGCAACTACATCTTCAATTTGAAATTGATCCCAGTAACATCATCAAGTATTGTACACAATTCTCAACAAAGGGGTCAAGGACAAAACCTGCCAACTACCGGCCTATTTCTCTTACATGTATTTGTTGTAAATTAATGGAAAACATACTAGTCTCAAATATCATGACATTGTTAGATGCCAATAATCTCCTTTATACAAATCAACATGGTTTTCGATCTAAATTAAGCTGTGAAACACAACTTATCCAGTTTGTACAAGACCTACCGGACACCATCAACGCAGGTAAACAAACTGATGTTATTATCATGGATTTTAGCAAAGCTTTCGATAAAGTGGATCACCAAAGGCTCCTTCTCAAATTAAACAGAATTGGTGTAAACCCCACTGTAACTTCTTGGATCAAATCATTCCTATCTGGCCGCTCTCAGAGGGTTGTCCTTGATGGTGAAATGTCCTCAAGTTGTGATGTACTGTCTGGAGTTCCTCAGGGGTCAGTCTTGGGTCCCTGTCTCTTTCTTATATACATAAATGACATGCCCATTAATACAGTCAGTAATATCCGTCTCTTCGCTGATGATACCATAGCTTATCTTACCATTACTTCATCAGAAGATTGCCAAGTACTACAGACCGATTTGGACAAACTCCAAGCATGGGAAGAAGAATGGTTGATGTCTTTTAACCCCGAAAAATGTGAAGTCTTACGAGTCACAAACAGGAACAAACCTATCATCTTCCCTTACAAACTTCATGGTGTAATACTTCAGTCATCCACATTTGCCAAATACCTTGGCGTAACCATCTCCCCAACCATTTCTTGGTCTAAACACATTAACACTCTTGCTACTAAAGCTAACAACACTCTTAAATTTATCAAAAGAAATATTCAAACTGACATCCCAAAACTCAAGGAGGTAGCATACAAAACATATGTCCGCCCATGTTTGGAGTATTGCGCCTCCGTCTGGGACCCCTGGCAAAAGAAATACATTAACCAGATTGAAATGGTACAACATCGCGCAGTAAGATTTATACTGAACGACTACAAATATACCAGTAGTATTACTAACCTTCTAAGAAAGATCAACTTACCAACCCTAGAAACGCGCCGTAAAGTTACCTCATTATGTATGTTCTACAAGATCAAACACAACCTTGTAAGGATACCATTCCCACACTATATTCATCATACACAGAGGCACAGATATAGTATCCCCTTCTCCAGGATTGATGGACACAGGCACTCGTTCTTTCCACGCACAGCAAAGATCTGGAACAGTCTACCCCCAGACATTGCTCAGGCGGACAGCCTGGCCTTATTCAAGGCCAAGCTGTACAGCCACTGCTTCTAACCAGAGTGCTACAAATGATCATCATCCACCATTATCACCTCATCCATCACCCCCATCAGATCATTTGTTCTTCATCATTCAATGAACATCCATCATTCATCTTTTATTGTAGCACCCTGGGCAAAGCAACTTGCCTGCAAACCACACCAGACTTCTGTAATTTAATATCTATGGCATTTTTATATCTGTGCAGGTACAGAAACCAACCCAAACACCTATGAAAATTACCTCACCAAAACATTATAATTTAATATTACTCCTAAAGTTTCTGACAGCGCACTCCACATAATACTCTGTATAAAGGGTTTGGAGTATATGGCAGATACAGATACAAATCGATGTTTCTGTAATAATAGTTATATCCGTTAAAATTTACAAAACTATGTTTTGTTTGTAAATGCTGTTGAAACGTCCAGTTTAAATAACGTGACATTAAATTACTCAGCTCTTTGACGTCGTTTATTTGCAAGATAGAAGTTTGAGCACAATTTAAAACATTTCACGAATCTACTAATATTTGGATAAAATTTTATTGCGACAACTGTAGCATGTCGACTTTTCGTTTTTCGCGTCCAGTCGCGTAAAGTTTTAACTCTGCTGATATCTGCTTAAAGCAAATGTAGATGCATTTGTGCAGTTCTCTGAAGATTTGATAGCCTGGTATATAAAGCTTATTGCATTTCAGTTTACATTTAAACTAGAATAAATGATTCATAGTAGGATTTTCAATAAATGGATTTTATTAAAAAAAACTTTTGTTCGATCTATGCCATCGTTTGAGATGGGTCGAAATTGCACTGTTTTCAGGGGTAAATATTGAGTTGCGCTCAACCCGGGGCTAGGCTGCATGGGCAGTAATATGCAATTCAATTCATGCCCATGAACAGGCTAATTCGTCATGAGCCGGCAATATTTTCATATTTGTCTTGTTTGGTGGCTTTTAAAGTTTCCTTTTCATCTTTTATGAAAGTGAAAGCTCAAGTAACTCTGAATAGTGTGCTAAGCCCCAGAACCTGGTTAAAATCCCCCAGCGGCAAATTGTTTTGCAACTGACCAGTATCTCATTGTGGTTTTGGTCGGTGTGGTTGAAGGTTCTTTTCAAAAGGACCCAAACTATTTTTGTCGGGGTCGTTCATATATTTTACCAACGACAGTGCAAGTGACGACTAAAAACGGCCCTTAATATTTCGGCCAATTTTTAAAATAGTGGTTTCAATGTCAAAAACAGTATAATTTTTATATTGTTCAATCTACCACGGGTATATACTTCCTGCTCTTTAAATTGTTGCCTTTGGCTTTCTCTGTGTTATGCAGGATTTAGATTCTAAGATTCCCGTTAAGAATCTGTTCTTTTCCGCATTTTGTTTTCTCGTTAGGGCAAAACCATTATTTTATCTGGGGACCATTCGCCGCTTATCATGGAATAGGATAAATCTTAAAATACTGCATTGAAGGTTCCATGTTCACCGCCATATGCCTACCATCGTTTGGGATGGATCAACATTGTAATGTTTACTCATGTAAATATAATGTTGCGCTCAACCCGGGGCTAGACGGCATTGACCGCAATATGCATTTCCATTACTGCCCATGAACAGGCTAAATCAGCCGAGTTTGCAATATTTTCATATTTGTCTTGTTCGGTTTCTTTCAATGTTCTCTTTCCATCTATTTTTATCGTTAAGTAAATGTTAATATTAATTAACAAGTTCTTAGCGGAAACATAGAAAGATTGTGGTTAATAATATGGTTAAATTTTTATACATTTTGTATCATTAAATAACTTTTAAAATTCACACAAAGGTCTTTATGTGTTCATCACTTTATAATTTTACTTCACAGACTATTTTGTTTATTATGTCTATGGTTGTCACGTTTGAGATTTTGTGTTGTATATTTTTTCAGATTTTAAAGTATGCTATTGCTATTTCCAAATATTATTTGTATTTTTTTGCATACTTTTATAAAGACGTGTGCCAAAATATGTCTTAATGTGACTGAATTATATTTTAATACTGATAACTTATTTATGTTAATATGTTTTGCTAATAATATAAAACTTTCCATGCTTATGCAAGTAAGAAATGTTTTGTACATATGATTATATTATGTTTTCATAATAAGTATGTAATATAGTTATCTAATAACATATCTTAATAACTACATGTACTGAAGACTCATTAGTTAGGTTGCAATTATTTTATTGCATTAGCAATACAGATAACTCCTGGTGTATAACAATAGGTTAAGGTAAGAACTTAATAATTGTCAAATATTTCATATTAAATGAACTATTCTCTTATGGTTTTATATTCAAACAGGCGTTACGGAAAAACGCCCAACTCGCTAGAAAGCAAACAAGTTGCAAAGAGCGTAGGATGTTATAGGCGTTAAGAAAAATAGCCTCTTCAAAAGTCCAAAAGGGTGGAATGGATTGTTTTGGCAGCCGAAGGACTAGCAGGTACACAGTGACCGTAAATGATACAGAGCACCTGGGTTTTAATAAAGCAATAACACTTTAAAGTTAAAGACGGATGCAGTTTTGAAGGAAACTGATCGTGAACGTATGTTAAGTGGTGAATAAATACCTTTATGGGTCCATTAAAACAACAACAACCAGTAGGACAAAATTTGACCAAATTCTTTCCCACTTGGAGAAAGGTCAGAAACACTTTAATATGTTAAAAACTTATTGTTTTTAAATACATATACATGGATTGGTAATGCAATTTCTAGAATTTTACAAAAAATGTATTTACTATAGACTCTAAATAGTCAACTCTCTAGATCAAAAACATGTACATGTACTTAACAATCATGGAGGACATGATTAAACCATGGCGCGTCATTCGGTCAGCGTTGTACCTACGTAGCAGTTTTGGGAATTTAAGACAGCTTTTGAGCAATTTGGAAGATTCGGATGCCACTGGTAACGGGTTTTAAGTTTATAAACAAAAAAGGTGGTACACAAAATTAAAATATGCATATTAGAAACAATCACACCCAGAAAACACAGTGAGGGGTTTTACGCGTGAAAAAGTACTCTGCTGTAGTGTATCAGTTCGTTTCAACTCCCTTTAAACAGTATCACGGTTTAAATTTGTATTGTGATTCGAATAGATCTATTCATTAAACGAATTGTTAATAGTGAGTGAAGTATCTGACATGGTTCTTCAGGTGTCCGTGTAATGCTGTTGCTGTTGTAGAAATGATCTACCGAACTTCCTTTCTATCCGTATACCCACGTAAATATGTTTTGGTAGCGAGTGCAGTATCTGACAGACGATATTAGTATAGTTCTTAAGGGGTTCGTGTAAAGCGGTTGTGAATATATTTGATATACGGAACTGCTTTTCTTTCCATAAAGCCACGTATTTAATGTTTTTGTAGCGAGTGCATATTCAAAGGCTTAAGATCTGTAAATGGTTCTTCAGACGTAAGTGTAGTTCTGTTGTTTTTATATTTGATTTACGGAACTGCCTTTTTTATCCGTAAACCCACGAAATTAATTAATGCTCTTTAGTGAATGCAGCGTCAAATAGATGATATGGGTATGGTTCTTTATGTACGTGCCACGCTGTTGTGATTAGATGTGATCTAGGGAACTGCCTTTCTATTCGTATACCCACGTATTTTATGTTTTGGTAGCGAGTGCAGCATCTGACATCTTATATGGGTATGGTTTTTGAGATGTACGTTTTTCAAGCAGGATACACATGGTACTGTTGTCACAAAGACCTTACCTCCAGCGATGACGTCAGAATCGTTACTGTACTCGTCCTGTGATTACAAAACATGTTTATAAACATATATTTAATTGGGAAATGTCAGAACTACCACGTAAAAATGTGTTTTCAGAACTCTGACGCCAATCCTTGAACAGACGTTTAAAAGTTCAGGAGAGCATCTTGATTTCATAATTAATGAAGGCAACCAATTTAAGTTGTGCATATAAAAAAGTTTTTGTAATTATAAAAGTTAAGAATATGTACCAGTGTGCTTGGAATATTACAAAACGAAGCCGTACATGAATTTCTCTATAATCTGTCATCTTGGGCAGCTGGTTAATTTCGTCATCACCTGCTCCGAATCTTGCGTGAAAATCTCTCAATCTACTGTCAATAGTCCCCGGTGTTACACTACGACGTTCGAACTGAAGTAAAAAGAAAACTGACTTCTAAAATTAATAAATTGCAATTCGTTTTTGTTTGGCTAGTTCAACTGATGAAAAGCCCACATGGCCTAAAATCCCTTAAATTAAGGATTATTCTCGTTTGATGCAATGGTTCTGTAAAATATAACCGTTTTTGCTGTACATGCCTTACTTGACAACTTTTATTGACACAAGCAGAGAAATGCAGCTCTTCCTATGTTACAACCAACAATTTCGTTTTGTAATTATTTTAGCTTTATCAAAATACGCCTTAACGATCACTTTGCGTTAAGTATACTACATGGCATTTTGGCGGTGTTGTTGATAGTATGCTTGAAAGAACAGACAGCTAAACATGAGTTACTGGAAAGATAAGCCAAATGTTACAGACAATTTACTTTGAAATTTGATTCATTAGAATTAATACCGTAGTTGAATTTACCTGTAAAGATTTGTAGGTATTTGTAGTGACAATACTTTTGTAGGTGGTTGTTCGAGTTAGTGGTTTGTCTAATGCTTCCCAGTCATCCGCAAAGATAACGGACTTGTTCTCTTCATCTTCGTCTGTCTCCGTTAATGAACGATCCAAAAGTACCTACATGTTTAAACACTTTAAATATGAACAATAACTAAGCGTCGAAAATAACCAGATTCCTAAATTTCAAACATAAATATGAGAAAAAATATATAAAGCAATATTCAGTTTTTGCACCTGACCTAAACAATTACTTTTCCCAATTTCAATGATAAGAACTGTCAGTCTTATTCAAAGAATAAAATGCAACTACGAATTTGAATTTCTAACTAAATATAGCACTAACGGAAGAAAGGACGTGTCTTTCTCTATAGCCAAGAAGTTGCAGAGGATCCCGTTTGTCAAGCATCTTAACAAAATTCCGGACGAGTCGGTTTCCATATCGACGGTATCTTAGCAACCTATATTCTTCATCTGTAACCTTGCTTGCCTGTGTTTGAACATCAATACGGCTCTCCACTGGTGTGATCGAGTACTGAAAAAAGTGTTTAGTAAGTAAAGATCAAGTTAAATAAATATTTTAAAGAGTTATTACCAAAGTCTAGAACCAAACTAAGCTAGCTAGAAAAAAAAAATGTAAAGTTAAACGGATAAACACTCGACGACAAGCATGCTTTTTCATATTCAACTTATATAACTTTGGTGGATTCTTTCCTAAAGACCTTTTGAACAAAAGTAAAATATGCATATCTGGAACGGCCACATCAAGACAACACAGCCTCCCCAAACAACCAAAACGCATAGGTGATTAAATTAAATGATGGTAATGCGGAACATATAACTGGCGTGTTGTAGTATTTTTTGAGACAGTTTATGTATATTTTCGCCCCAAAATCACATGAAGTTGAGAGGTAGATGGAAAACTTCATTCGTTTATTCAATTTAACACTTAAAACAATTTATTTTAAATAACTAGTCACATTATTTGAAAGCCAATATTACCCTGAGTAATAACTCCTCCAATTCTTTCTCGTCGGACACCATCGTTCCTTCTGCCCTGAGTTTAAGAAGAAGTTCATTCATAGGATTTCTCAGTTTATAAAGACTTAGCGGCTCTCGTTCCTTCTTCACAGACGCCAAACAACCTATCCTCATGAATTCTTTCTCGGGACCTTTATTTAAAAACATATATCTGTGAACCAGTTATAATACAGAAATGTTAATAAGCGATAAATTCCGAACCATATCGATATTTAAAACTGTGGCAACATTAACATAAGAGATAATAAAATTTGAAAGGAGAACTTTGAAAGCCATCGAACACAACATATATGAAAATATTGCAGGATCGGTTCTATTGAGCTTGTTCACAGACAGTAATGGAAATGCATATTACTGGCCACGCAGCCTGGTCCCTGGTTAAGCTCAACTCAATATTTACACCAGTAAACAGTGCAATTTTGGTCCATCCCAATCGATGGTAGGCAAATGGCGGTGACATGGAACCTTCATTGCGGTATTTCAAGTTAACACTATTCCATGATCAGCGGCATATGGCTCCTTGATAAGAATGGGTTAGCCCTACACGAGAAAACAAGAGGAAAACGAGAATTCAGTTTCGTGATACTCTTTCTATATACCCAAGAGCGATCTTATGACAGATATGTGCGAATATAATGTTTTTCCGTGATTAATACTCACCAACAAACATTGCGCTAGTATGAAACAATGTTAATTATTGGTTACTCATCATTGGTTAGCCTGTGTTAACCTGTGTTATATGCTTGGTGTTTTGCAAGTGTGATAGGATGCTAGCAATATTTCTTAAAGATGATATTGTAGTTGTATATTGTGTTTCTCTGAGGTTACATTTTAGGTTATTTGTAAAGCTGTGAGATACCTACCGCCAGCCAGCGCCATTCTGGTCCTCACTGACTTTCTGACCTTTGCCTTTTCTTTCATCTCTTCCATGAGATCTATGGCTGTTGGGTCCAAACCCCGAAGCAACGGTGCCTTATCTAACTTAAACCATTCAATGAGTTTCAGCATATTCTTCTCCCGCTCTTGTATCTTCTGCAAGTTCTTAAATTTCGATCCTATACAATACATAAAGAAATTGTGTACATGCGTTTTATAACTCCCACTTAATGATTTTCGTGTCATAGGCGAAACAAAATGTTAGGAGTAATGCATTCAATATTTATGCCTGTAAACAATACGAACTTGGAGATAATAGTGACTATCATGTAAATATGAGGAATGTTATAGATGCTTCAGTGTTATATATTTATTCAAAATTTCCATTCCATCACCAATCATGGTCCCAGACAATTAGGTTTTACAAATGAAATTAATTTGTCCTGGATAAGAAATTATTGAACAGAGATTTAAACAGCAGACTTTTACGCAAAATATGATAAAATGTGCTACAATTGACGAGAACTAACCTTTTTCAGATTTATCTCTGACCTGTTTATCCACCATGTTGTACAGAGAGTACAGCAGTGGCACCTTTGCGCCAATGTTATTCTCAAGCCTAAAACGAAGCTTCATCTGGACATAGGACTGGAGCAAATCAACAACTTCAGGATGTTTTCTCCTTATCAAACGCCTGTCAAAGAAATGTTAAGTTCTAACAAAAAGGAAAGCATTAGAAATACAGTCCAATTGCGATAACTCGAAGTCCCAAGGGACCGACGATTTACTTCGAATTATCGCGAACTTCGAGTTATCGCGACTTTGACTTTTCCAGAATACCAAGCGAGTTTTAGGAAGTAACGACCTGCAATTATTACGACACCATAT
The DNA here is from genome assembly GCA_038501625.1 of Corbicula japonica. Lineage (NCBI taxonomy): Eukaryota > Metazoa > Mollusca > Bivalvia > Venerida > Cyrenidae > Corbicula > Corbicula japonica. Next base: position 24,834 of record JAZAYU010000055.1, read on the forward strand.
GAGTTGTTTTCCGATCCAGGTATCCTCCCAGTTACCCGGGCCCTTCGCTGGATTACTCGGAAAATGATATTAATAATTTTTTTATTTTTCATTACGCCGTATGCGAACTATCATTTGCTGATTGATACAAGCTGTAGAATACAGAAATCGGAAAATTAAAGGACGTTTTATAGAAAGAAAAATTAACAACTTCAAATGTTTGTTTGACAATAGTTTGAGACAAATCACTCTTATTGTTTGCTTCACAAAGATATCATTACAATGACGTGCCACCAACAACTCTTGTTGACAAGTTGGCTATAAAGAAAAGACTTCGAACATTCTCGCGGGAGGTGTGAAAACCGTGTCAATAAATGTATTGTCCAACAATATTGACCTGGCACCTCATTAAATTTCGTAAAGGTCATAGGAAAAACACTGGTACATACATGTAACCAGAGAACAAATTGATATCATTGTTCGCTCCGAACGTCAGTGAGTTGTGGTGTATTGGTATACATGCCGGACTACGGATCTGATGGTCTCTGGTTCGAATCCTTACATACATTATTTTATAAAAATACACAGTTTTTCTTTAACTTGTAAAAAATCATTAGAAATCGTTTAACTACTCGTACATCTGGTTTTAGAATACCCTTTAAATAGTGTTTTTCTACAGTTTTATTTGTGACATGCAACCGTATAGGCTATAAATGCATTTTACTTTCGCCCATAAATGCAAAATATTCAGTTATAAAATACTTCACACTACACCGGTAGTTTACACAGAAAAATAACAGTCTATACGAGTTTTAAAAGAATGGAAATTTGAAAATTAAAATAAAACAAACAAAAGTGGCTAAAAAATTAATTCGAACCCACGAGTTTACGTCTTTATTCTCAAATTTAAACACTTTTACCGACTGCGCTAAGCGGGCTTCTTACATTTTGTAGCTTATTAAAATTGGTTATACATAACATATCGATTTAAATTTAGATCGTAAAGTTTACGAAATATACCGACTACAGGGTCAAATTCAAGAGTGCCAGGTCAATGTTGTTGGACAATACTTCGAGTTATCGCGATTATATTGTGCTTAATCCTTATTCAAGGGACTTATTAATATGTTCGAGATATCGCGAATTTCGAATTATCGCGTTTCGAATTATCGCAACTTTTTTTAGTTGAATATATAAGGAAAATTGACGGGACCGGCGGCCGACTTCGAATTAAACGGTTGTTTCGAGTTATCGCGATTCCACTGTATGCATATCACTATTAGCCACATTCCGAAAACACAGCCATAAGATTAGTTTAAAGAAATGACCACAAATTATTAACAAAGATGGGAACCCGATTGGTTTGAAAGCGTCGGTGGAAAAACTGATTCCTCCTGGAGAATATTAAACCATGTTGTAAACCATCCGAACTCTTGCCTCCAACATATCTCGTATGTACAAACACTTACAACTTGTCATAAAGAATAAGCTAAAAGAGACCTGTTAACTCGACAATACTGCATGCAAAAATGGTAAAATTTCAATAATAAATAAAACAAACAGCAGAATAAGGACTGTAAAGTAAATGGATCACAAATTTCGCTCATAACAGCGCTTCAGTTTAACATTTAGTTTATTCAGAGTTATTCCGTGACGGTGCGGGTTCGATCACAGGTAGAGGCAATATCATTTTATATTTACATTTCATTTTTTTCATTTGCTTAAATGACCTACCGGAATGGTTTCAGATTTATAGTATATATTTCACTATCGTGTAAGCATCGTAGACTACTCATGTATGTGGGCAGATCGAGAAGAATTTCGGTGATACCGATCGCTTCCCGCGACTGTACTGCACAAATGCTTATTTCGTGTTTTCTTTTTGCGTTGGCGTCTTCCTTGCGCTTGAGGCGTCGCGATACCTCACCGCCATAATCATAGTGCTCTTTGTAAACCCGACGTCTTGATTCTCTGAAAAGTGATATAAAATATATTTGCATCCCCTCATCTTGCTCGTTAATCGATTATGAGATAAACTATGTCCAGAATGTCTCTTACAAGATCTGACGGTGAGCCTTTTCATTTCAATCCATATTTTATGATGCACGAGTACCCTACCGTTCAACTTTTATGTTGTAATTATATAATATAATCACTGTCAATCTAAAATTAATAGACTGTATGGTGGACTTAATACGACTCAAATTCAATTAAACCACGTATAAAAGTTAAACAGTTATCATTGTGTCGTTTCTGTAAAGCATGTAAACCCTTGGCGGCGCAGACAAATATGCATTGTCAGAATCATGATATTTATATTTTCTTTAGGCAGCTTATTAAATGATTTTAAATTTATAATATTATGTTACTGGGTCAATTTAGTCTTAGTCTTATTACTTCTAACAACAAAAATGATCTTGTAAAATTATCATTGTTTTTCAAAGAAGCTTTGTTAATCAGAAAAGATATTATCAACGAAGAACATTAATTTCATTATAATCATTGTATAGTCTTCCCTCTGATATAGCAGATCAAAATCTGTTTTGTGTCCGATTCACATATATGTCCATTTATAAAGAAACTATGTGACACTAATATGTTATTCATCTTGGTAATCAAGTCTTGTATATAGACATGTCTTCTATTTTGTGCTGTATTTGTGACATTATACATGTATTGTATGTTGCAAACTGTAATGTATCTAGACACTGTACTTAAAACACGTCTTAATAAAATATCTGTTCTGTTCTGTCAATGGTAATTATTTGCTTATGTGACTTTCGATGGCCCAATAACATTGCAAATGATATTCACTTGATTAATGACAATTTTATTATTTAACAGATATCTTGGGAAGACCAATCCACGAAACTAAACCCCAAGGTATTGTAGATTTGTTCACGAACGTATCTCGGACTATTGAAACAGCATAACGTTTTATGACCACGGTATATTTATGCTTGAAATTTAAATTTCAATAAAAGTTGGTGAAAAAGTTAAATTATGCTTAAAGTTTATTTTGGTAATATTGCAGTGTTAATTTAAAAAGACGAAATTTATACCGAAGCCATTCGCACTCGTTGAAATATACATCGTTACTTGTCTCGAATGGCCACATAGAACTATACTGGTAGCGGTGTTTGCCTGGTTCCATAATTACCTCTGCAGATCCACTGAATTACAAACATGTTTGGTATATGTAAGCGATGTTCAACATAGAATATCAGATTGCTTGCAATATCGATCTATATTTTTAGCTGTAGTTCTCTGGCACAAAATGTCATCAAACACCAAAAATTCTTTCATAACTCCATGCTAGTTTTGGCTGAGCTTCTTCATGGACAGTTAACAAATGCAAACAACTACTCGCGACAAGCTCTCAGACTCAAGTTTTTCACCCAACAAGAATGGCGCATTTATTGACTTGACTTGAATAACCAATCCAGCAAGAAAGGCGATTGTACTGAACTATCGGAAAGTTCATGGCAAACAAGGCGATGTTACTGACATGGCTTATTTCTTATTTGAAAATCTACGATCTAGCAGTCAAATTGTCTATTCGACAAGAAAGTCGACATTATTAACCTAGTTTGATTACTAACTATCCCGCAAGAGACAAGTTGTTTACTTGGCAAACAAGGCGGGTTTATAGACGATTTAGTTCGCAGGTTCGAGAAAGATTAATTTGTTTACCTGAAAAGAAATGCGAGTTTACCTGACAAGAAATGCGAGTTTATTGACGGTGTTTCCTTGTTTGATGATAAACGAGCCGGCAGGAAAATACTGAGACTTGAGGCTAATCTGTAATACACCTCTAGAATGTGGCGGAAGACTCGCAAAGAACGGATGGATATCAACAAAATTGGACATTGTCGTGATTTCTTTTTCATGGTGTTCCTAAATTTATAAGAAATGTCAAATTAATGATTTGTCTTAAAATATAATTTATAACTGTTACAGTTTATTTGTTATCAATTACTGATTAAAATACTTAAATTAAAATGTTTTCTTAATCAGTTTTCAAGATCAACGCACATTAATAGATGTAGACGGAAATATGTATGAAAGGCAAACAAAACATTGAGATTTTAATTTTGTAACAAGTTCAAAATCTCTTTGTTGAATTTCTTTTAAACAATACTTTTGAAAAAAAACTAGATTTAATGCTTTGCTAAGAGGAAAGAGTAACCATTATTATCAAAACTGAAGTCACTGATTGATTGTCTTCCTTTCGATACCTTGAGGTGTTGATTGAAAATGTCCTCCCCTATCACTAAGATATCTGTATTCTCATCAAACATCATGGATGAATTGTACTTTTGGTCCTCGTCTAGTAAATCTTCCTCGGGAAAGTAGTTACCCTTTTCTGTAATCAGACGATTTCTGCCGTTTTACTTGTACATATATTTTTCTTCTTTCATGAAGTTTTTCTTTTTTCGTTTTAGTAGTAAATAATATGCTGAATGCAACGAAAAGAAAAAAGTGTTTAGTAAACGTTTTTCGTTTTGTGTGCTTTAATCCAGTGTTTGACTCAAGTTTCTAAGGCTTAAGCGCAGAACTTTTCCAACTTTTCTACAACTGAATTGATTATTTTTAATATCTTTTTATCCTAGGATATGAGATTCCGACAAAGTGTTTTAATTAAAGTATATACTTGATGGATGAATAATTTCAAAGAAAAAAAACTAACATTTTCACAGAAATGACTTAACATGAGTTTGATCATAAATGTGAATCAGAATAAATTAAAACATTTCCTAATGTTATTGCAGGTTTGATAAGTTCGTTTGCAAGAATTTTGTTGAAGACTTTGAGTCTTTTATTGAACCAAAATCGCATTGTCTAAACATTATTAATACAGCTAATTCACAGATTCAAATTACAGTCTGTAGTTGACAGCGAACTGTATTTGTTAGTGTTTATAACATTACATTCATCCGTAAATCAAATAACGATATTTTTACAGTGATGTCAGTCGTTTGAATGTGATCAAAATCTTACCAAATTTGAGTACGAATTTTCCTAGCTTCTTCCTCGGAGTTCCTTTCCTGGATCGTTTGGAAGACTTTGATTGTGATCTATGGTCACTTGCAACTGATTGATTGGGGGTAGCTGGTTGAGGTACAGTTACGGCAACGTTTTTGTCCGCCTGTGGTTGACTTAACGGTATTACAGTATGTGTCTCTGTCAATGATTGGTTGCTAGGCACTGGGGTAGGTATGGGTGTTTGCGGTGATGTTTCGCCAATTTTAAGATTCGTGGTTCCAGTTTCTGTCTGAGAATCCTCTTGTCGCAGCTTGTAATCATCATCATCAAGGCTGCTGTCTGACTGCTCGCCACTAGGCTCTCTCTCAGATTCCTCTACAAGTGCTCTATACATCTGGGACATGCGTGATTGGCTTGTTCTCTTGGAAGAAGCAGACTTAGGTGTGGCAGGCAGTAATACTGACGAGTAAGTATCTGACAAAGGTCTTTCTCTCGAACTTCTAGAATCGGGGCCGTGTTTATTTCGAAGCAAAAACGGGTTGACATACATTGATGTTGAACCACGTAGGACAACGTAAAATCGCTTGGCTCTTGAACTAAAATAGAATAAAAATATTTTTAAAAATATCCATCTCCTCATGATCGCAGTATCATGATATGGTTATTATATCAGTATAAAACATGTGTAGATGTAGATATCGCATGTTATTAGTCATTAAAATATTAACTAAAGTTTCTATCCGTAAAAAAAAAACAAGAAACTGGACGAATTAAAATCACTAGATTAATGACTAACTAAAAAAACAAGAAACTGGACGAATTAAAATCACTAGATTAATGACTAACTATGTTCTTTTATTTTTGATAGAGATGAAAAGAACAATCATTCTGACTTACTTGTTACTTTTTTTTGTTTCGTTCTTCTTTTATGAAAATCAATTAGAGGTATGTTGCGTTTCGCTACTAACCATATGTAATAAGACCAAGTGAGATATAAACACTCCAGTGTTTACACATCTGTCCGATCAGGCCAGACTCCTTTTTCACCATGAAAACATTACATGAGCAAACCTTTTTCAAATACATTGAAAATGTAAAATCCTTTTAAGATGTCAATGACTACAAGCTTTTTCGGTACAATTTCTGTAGCTACCTGTCTTTATCCTGTCCTTGCTGGAACAAAATGTCCTCTCGGTTTCCAGACACATGCTCACAATGCCGTATTATTTCGATTACAGCCGCTGAAAATAGGAAACTAAAGCCGTGGCGAATTGTAAATTTCTATTTCAATTATGTTGACCAACAAAAATATGACAGCATTTTAACTTAAATATGCAGATTAAGTAATGTGTAATGTACAGCAGTATCTAAAATAGTGATAACAGCAGAAATAGCCACTTCATAACACAGTCTCCTCATACAGCCAAAAGGTAAAGAAGAAAATAAAGGAAAATAGAGCATGTGTTAATAATGTCAATCAAAAAATATTTAATGAGAATGAAACCTAAGAGGTAACCGCCTTTGAAAGGTCAGTGGCATAAAATTTGCCTATGGGGTTTTACTTGCCTCTACAGATTCTTAAACATGTACAAACATGTAAAAATTGTCATGGTGAATTAATTATATCCCAATCACCTCCCGACAATTGTGTATGCATATGCATGTCTAACATAAAAGTTAGTGGAACTGCCAAGATAAATTTTCTTTCATTTTCTTTAATTTGTAAATCGGATCTCCATACAACACTGATTAAGAAATGCCTTTTTAAAGAGATTTTGGACAATATTTTAAATAAATTTTAATCTCGTAGTATGACAAAAGGTTTGGTTTTTTAATTTGTAATAACGAAACCTCTTGGTTAAACGTTTACCTGGTGCGTTTATTGAAATCTTAAACATTGTTTCAAGATCTAGAAAAGCAAGCAAGTTTTGAAATAAAAACCAAAAATTAAGTGTAATGCGGGAAATTATATTCTAAAGATGAAAAAAAAAATTTAAATTCATATTCATCTCTTTTGTCATTTCGCCGTTATCTTAAAAATGTGTTTGTAAGTTCCGACATTGTCAACAGGACGACACTACTCCGTTATTGTATAAAAATCGGCCTATATATTCCGATACAATGTGTCATTATTTAAAGATTTTCTTACATGTCCCAGCATTCTTAAACAAGGCGACCCGGCGGCGTATCCAGGAGACGAAGCTTCCAATCTCTGTCTCGTCACGTTGCTTGCTATCCCTTGAGATCAGCGTCAGAAATTCTTCTAGCCGATGTGACATTTTACACGCCTCTTTTTACCAACGACAGAAAGGCGTCATTCACTATTTGAATTGAATTCTTTTCCGAAGTCAAACTTCTTTGGAGAAAGTCATATTTTTTAAAAAATATCATAATTTGTTTTTAAATTTTTACTTCTTTATTTACCAACAATAAAAGTATTTCATATACCTGTTAGTTATTAAAAGTTTATTTTTTTCCAAAGTCAAAATACTTTAGAGAAAGTCATTGAAAAGCATTTTTTTCTTACATTATTCTTATGTTTTGTTGATCTTTTTAAACTGTGATATATTATACTTCTCTATATTTACCCAAAGCCGAAGAAGTTCACACATTTCTTGATTATTTATTATAATTTATTGAATTATCAGTAGGTTTTGATGTTTTTTGTAAACTGAATAACTCCTATGAATTCATATACACCCGATGCAGAGTTTAACATCACAAATACATTGTATCTTAAGGCTTCAAAACCCGAACTGTAATTCATGAACCAAACAGAATGTACGATTATCTTTTTTAAAAATTTGCCGTCATTGGAGACAACGAAAATAAATGACAGTCACAAAAATTATCTTTCACCAATATCAGCTAATTAGTTTCATACAAAGAGGTTGTAGTAACAATACATTCATTATTGGTGTGTCGCTGTAATGAATTCAAGTTGTACCAATAATTGTCTTTTGACAATTACTTTGTCAATTTTAGCTGAAATCACACAGTTAACATATTTTTGCAATTTTAGACAATACGTTTTCAAATGCATCTTAAATACCAAAAGTGAAATTGCTGTAGCTTGTCAATGACTGACTTTAAACACTAAAGTTACCACGATGATTATGTTCAGCCGTTGATCTGGGCAATCGTTTGGTTCACAACACTGTTCTTACAAAACTTAGTTTTAGTGTTATGATAAGCAACATTGTGAAGTTGTTGGGATGGTGTTATTTCACCAACTTAAAGGCACTTTGCGCCTGTTTGTTCGTAAGAACCTATGGGGACAAGTGTATTGGTACCCCATAAAATCTGGTTTATACCCCCGTGCTATCGCCTACCTCCCTTCCCCAGGTTCAGCATTTCGTTAGTTGTTTGTTTTGTCTTATTTTTGAACAGGATTTATCTTTAAAAAAAGATAAACGGCGTAGATGTTATATGAAATGATGCAGAATATAGCTGCTATTATTCACTTCATCTTGATTTACCCGTAAATTAAATCATTTCATTGTCAATCCTACACAATGACTTTTTATTAAAATGGCATAAATTTGAATGTAAAAATACATCCCAGACAAGTAATGTAAAACATGTATATCGTGTAATCTAAATTCGGATGTTTTCCAGTCATGCTGTTTTAACAATAAATGCTTAATACACTGTGGCTGTTATTATGTCACCTGCTCGTTGGATTGGAGGCTACAGGGAAGGTGGTATCACAAATTGTCAATCTCCTTCGCAGAGTTGTCGTTCCTTACACTCACTTTACATCTCTGCGAAAGGCTCAACGTCAAGATTTATGACCAAACTCGACCGCCTTATTTTAAACAGTCATTATTGTGAATTTAAAATCTTGTGGTGAAACAAATAACAGAAATCTTCACTATTTTTCATTCAAACCGCAGAAACCCAATGCATTTTAAATGTAATTCGTGAACTATTTTTTTAGTTTAAAGTAAAAGTAGTTGAATGTAGTCCCAGCCTATAACAGAGGTGAGTGTAATGAGCCGATAGTGTAAGAGAGTGACAAATTGTATGCATTAATATAACAGATGCTCTTATCTACCTTGTAATACAATCACCCTATTACCTTGTTTAAACCTAGTGGCATTTTGTTTTGACACTGACCTTTTCAAGGCGGTAACCCCTCAGGTTCCCTTATCGTTAATATTTGTGATGTCTTATTTCATATTGATAAACACATGCTCTCTATTCCACTCTTCTTCTTGTTCCCCACTTCTCTGCATGTAGAGGCTGTGTTTTCTGGGTGTGTCTATTCCTGATACTTATATTTCGCTGTTTTTACAGATTGAGCACAAAATGAGGACGTGACACAATTTGTCAACATAAAGGTGAATGTTACATATAAGTTACATATGTAAAGAATATGAGATAATTTTTAAAGTTTGTTTGACGTTGAATTTCCTGGTCGCGTAAATGGGTGAAAAACGTCGATTTCTCTCCTCATAATTGAAAGTTCTTTACATACAATAACATAGGGCTCGCGTAAATGGGTCGATTTCTCTCTTAATAATTGAAAGTTAGGTCAGAACAGGGCACAACATATTATTGTCAGAAATATTATGCTCATTTACAATAATGTTTTGTATTGTTTAGTTTTTGTGAATTTATGTAAATAAACTTTATGGAATCGCAATTAGGTCTAGGTAACTTTTTTAATGTTCTGACTATTCTTAACGTATATAAAATGAAGATACATTTTTAGTTTGTTTTGAACTGGATTTTACCGTAACGGTTACAGAGATTTTGATAGTTTTTATATTTACCGATGCCAGTGCAATGAGGACTGAAGACGGCCCTCAACAGCGGATTCAAACATGAAATTAAATAAGCAAAAAGGTTGAATATATCACTTTTTAATTCGATTTTTTAAATTAAGCTACTTTTTGTATCACTTGTAACACACAACTTAAAACAATAAAAAATAAATAACAGATCTGACTGCGAATCAAGAAAAATCAGTGAAATTGTAAAATATTTATTAACATTTATCATGCGATTCTTGGGAAAAGCGAAAGTTAACACCAATAAAAAAAAACAACAACACAGAATCCAACGTATTAAGCACCCTTATATTATGAAACAATGGAAGGTTATTGTCCGTTCTGACGAGATAATATTCTAAAACACAAGCTATTCTTCAAATGCATTGCTTAACAAGAGTTCTTATATTGAGTTTGCAGGTACAGCAAAATCCCTCATTAAGGCCACCATAAAATTTAGACAACACCCTTGAAAAGACCAATTTTTCAAAGTCCGTTGTTACAGTTTGCGCGATTTTCCACCCCCAAATTAAGTCCAATTAAGTTCAGTCACAGAAGTGTTGTTATTAGCGGGATTTCACTGTACGCTTATTTTGTAGAAAACAAACAATGTGTGTCAAAATAAATAAATATACATAAATACATTAAAAATGATCATAACAGTCAAGTTATTCGTAACATAAACGTTTTTGTACATCTACATCTAACACATCGCAAACAGTGCAAAGAAAGTGCTGTTATAACGAATTGTGTTCAAACTTTTGCTACAGTTAACTTTCTGATTCTTGTATACACAGAATATATATTACTACATTTCTATTGTTTAAAATATATTTAATGTTTAGAGCTTGTTGAAATATCTCATAAACTTTATTTTACAGAATCTAAAACATAAAAGTTGTGATTAAATGAATTTGATTCAAATAGAAGTTGCTTTGGAACATCGATCAAGCATTGAGAAACAAAAACTTTTGGTAAAAACACAATGCATTTATAGTACTCAGTGATTCTATAGATTTCGAATTCTACAAAAATACAAAAGAAGAGTTTTTGTTTAACATTATATGTTCATGTTACCAAATGCACAACAACATTAATATCATTCGTTTAAGTATAACAATAACATCATTATCAACGTCTAAACAGTGTATTTGTGGAAAAGTGACCGAGTAATTTGTACACTTATGACTTAAGTATAACAACAATAGAAACATAATCAATCTTTGAACAGTAAAAACATGGAATGGTGGCCGAGGAGGCTGTAGATATATCTGCGGAGATTGGTTGAGCATCTTATTTAAAGATCACTCCATCAAAACCAAAGCAAGAAAATGTGATTTACATACAATGTATCTGAATAGATCTAGATGAAAATGAAATGACAGTTAAACGACCACCTATAAACATTTAAGGACCACATGTTCACAAGCCACTTTTTTGTCCTACTAACTGATCCAAGGCTCAAATAAGCCAAATTAGCCTGTTAACAAAGACCATAATACTATGTTGACAAATGCCACATTTTCTTTTTCCCAAATAACACGTGCCTTCAAATAACACGTAATGGTTTTCCTTTGAGTGTTCTTTGAAGGCAGGTTTTACTTTCAATCACTCGACGAACGTTATTTCAAATTATGTTGGAAATAACATACTAACTTGTAATGTTTCACTAAGGAAATGAATGTATCACGTGATTGTAATTCACTTGTATGATTTATTTTTTTATTTAATTGATATCACAAAAACAAAATGGGCGCGTCACGGGAAATGGTACCTTCGGACAGTTGAAATGGCGTCCTGAAGTTGAAAATACTTAAATTATGCATTTCGCGGAAAAAATGACATTATGTTGTCAAAATATGTAAGAAAATCTCCAGTTAAGAGAAAATGATAAATAATTGTAAGTTCTATCCATATATAGTAACAAATTAAATTAAAAAAATGACCGAAGAACCTTTTTCCCGTGGCATGCCCCAAATAATAAGAATCTTGTCAATATTGTCCGATAATTTTTGAGTTTAAAAAGCGAAGAAAACAACTGTATTAATCCATAAGGCAGCAGCAACAGACGAGGGCAAGAGCGGCCAGCAGGCAACATTCCGTCGTATGATCTTTATCTCTTCTTTCGGGTTGTTGCACCCTGGAAACAATATCATGTCATGTTAATGTACAGTAATAGGCGAAACTAGACCAGGTTTAATAATGTCAAACAACTACGTTTGGTTTCAAAGCACTCACTTAAAATGGTTACTGATGAAAAGTGAACTTAATCAAACAAAATAAAAGAAAATTTATTAGTAAAAAAGGGACTCAACTATGACAAAATACAGTCGGGAGTTATTAATCTGTCCTGGTGCCAGACAAATATGTCTTTGTTACCCTGATAAGGTGTATGGCGCAACATGAATATAATTTATAATTTCAATTAAGCTTATGTGAAGTCATTGCTTTTTTTATTTTTCAGTATTATTCTCTTTGATATACAACATGAACGCTTAAAGTTACCTGTACGTAAGTCGTGTACCCTTAAGTTACATGTAAATAAATCAAGTACCCTTAAAGTTATGTGTACGACTGTCATGTACACTTCAAGTAACACGTACGTAAGCCATGTACAATTCAAGTTACATGCACATAAAATTGAAGATTACATGCATTAGGCTCTTTCAAAGGATCGGTATATGCGGAAGAAGCTATCCGCTATAATCCGGTCAAAACGCTCCCACCGACTGTATTCCGTTTCCAATTCGATTCCACTCAATTTTACCCCTAACCAGTCAGCTTCCACTCCGCTCCAAATCCGGATTTTCAGGACTGTCAGACAATTTATGCAACCGGTTTTAAGAAAAAAACTTACGTAGCTGGTTGGGAAACAATCACTTGTTGTCCATGGCCATATGGATAATACCCCGGCTGTTGACCGTATCCCGGCTGTTGACCATATCCGTGCTGGCCGTAGTTATTGGGTTGTTGATTGGGATATTGCGGGTGACCTCCGGGGTAGTTCTGGGGATATCCTCCGTGTGGGTGGGGGTATCCCTGCTGAGGTGGTGGATACATTCCCCCACCCTGGGCGGCATACGGGGGAGGAGGCTCGCCGTAATGGGGTTGCGACATTCTTGTTACTACAAAAAATTAAACTCTTTAAAGAGTTGGCACATACATTGTATGATAGGCATTTAGTCCTCTTTGGTGTGGTTTAAAGTTCTTCTCACGCATTGGACTACAAAAGAAATTTTGTTAACACAAGAAATAAGTTTACAGTGTGTCATTTCATTGTTTTCGTTTACGATGACGCAGATTTGAATCCTTGGTTATGATAGTTCAAAAATACGTCATTTCAGTGTCAAGTGTCATCTATGACGACTGTTGTTCAACCAAGTTGAAAAACATTTAAAGTCATCCAAGTTATTTATTATTTAAAAGAGATCTACAAAAAGGAATGGTGTCTAAAAATAATTATTGAATACGTCCACAAGGATGTTCTTTTTCAGATCTGACAATTGTGTGCATTAAATCGAAACTTGCCATCGGCTGCTTTCTACGATATAAAAATCTGAGTATGTAATATAGTTTCTGCCCTGGATCACGACCATCCCAATATTAGAACCACATCTGTTCAATCCAATGAGTGAATTTTATAGAGGGATTTCACTGTACATATATATAGTGATATATAATTAAAGGTCGTTGACCTGGTAAAACATGGTTATTTTTTCTTTTACTTATAATGATTAATATGCTAATGTAATTACAAAAACAAATATTTTATTTCTACATTAAACTAGCTTTATATTATTTCAAAAGTTGTGTCATGGTGTAATAAAGTTATTTGAAACGAATAAATGACAATAAACGATAAATACATTTCGCCTAAACAAGGAAAGCGCAACCAAGACGTTTCTCGTATTGACTTGTTCATTATAATAAAAAGAAAATCAGACCTGGAACAGGCGGTGATCACTTAAATCTTTTAGATTTGACAATGCCAAAGCAATCCTGAGACCCTGAATAAGTCATATCAATTTTATCTAAGAGTTCTGTGAATTTGATACTTGTTGGGGTGGTGGGTGTTGTTGTGTTTGTTGTTGGTGTTTTCTCCAGCAGATAAGTTAAATGGAATTACTTTAAGATAAAATTTTATACGGTTATTCATTTGTTGTTTTTCCGTAATGGCGAGAGAATTGACTTTTGAGTAGGAGTTTTCATTGATGATGCATGTGCACTTTATTTTTATACTCGTATTTGCATACTAAAAAGTCCTATAGGATATAAGAGATTTAATGTATTTCCATTACAGTTGTCAATTCTGAGCGATTTGTTTTTTAAATTTCAAATATGTTGACAGACAGCACAAACAGAAATAATAACTTAACAATAATTATAGAAAAACCACACGTGTCTACATAAATTTATGGTCTGTCACTTTAATATCTTGAGAAAAATATACCTTAAAAAGTTGGTCGTCGTTCAAAGTGTAAATAAATATTCCAAATCGTGATCATTAAGACGCTTTGATTTGTTTGCGGATCAATATAATCAATAAGTTTGCAATACATATTCTTAAACGAGGAAGTATGGGTTTCAATACATTCGTCAATCAATAAAACCCATTAAAAGAGCTTTATTTTGAATTGTTAAAAGCTATAAAAAATATTCATGTGATATATTTAAAGTGATCTAATCGCAAATGTCAACAAACTTATCTGTTTAACAAAGAGAGTTTGGTACGCATGAAACTAGCAGACTAGCTTACGTACGTGCTGTAAGTCCTGTCATCAGATCAAACAGCATAATGCTTACAAATGCTGAAAGTCGGAGAGGACTACGAAAATAGCTAGAACACGATGCGAGGTCTCGAAATCGCCATGAGAGATCGCGATAACGCGATGCAAGGTCGCGCATACACGACACGAGGGCGCGACATTAATATCGCACCATTGCATAGTACTTTCGGGTCCTCGCATCGTGTTCTCGCGTCTTGCGTCGTGGTTTCGCGATTTCGCATCGTGTTTATACTGACTCGGATCGTGTTTCGCGATCTCATAATTTCACCCAAATGGTCAGAGCAAAGCAACAATGGCATAAACGGAACACCGTACAGGATCGACCGTAAAAATACGTCACTCGTTCTGAATTGTGCATTTATTATGTATAATATTTTATTGAAACATGAATTCAGCGGACTGAATTCTTTATTAACCAGCGACACGATTCATTACTTTTAACAAGTCCGCCCTTAATTTAGTCAAAGAAAAAGCAAAGCATTTATACTTCAGAAACCAGCTAATCGGCAAAACCACTCAAACAATTATCAGAACCCAACCCAAGTAACAGTGATTTGCTCTGGTCACCCATTACACACCAATAAGAAGATAGTTCGAACCCAATTAACACTAATTTGCTCTGGTCAGCAGTATACACCAATATGAACCTAAGTAACGCTGAGATGCTACGGTAAGAAAAATTGAGACTGCTTAGCATCACAAATTACTAAGCAATCGTTATATCTCAAGCAATGTTATTAAGGAGCGGTTAGCATAAGAAACCTCTGAAATCAACAACTCTAGTAACACCATGAAAATCAAAAACTCTAGTAACACTGATTAGCACCGGATTAGTCGGGGTATTTTTTCGGCGTTAGCTGTCTAAGCTCACTTTTGACCTAGTTTTTCGACCAATGAAATATTGTAAATAAAACTTATTATGCAGCGGGAAAATCAACTAGATTATTTTGATTGGTTATTAGTGGGTCTCGTTAATGATTACCGTAACGATTTTTATAGTGTGTGTTAGTATTTACATGGCACTTATATGTTCGGGCATTTTCGTTTTTAAAAGCGATAATTGTATTGGAGAAAAAGATATTTACGGTATCAATAACTAATTTAGTCAATTGATGGCTTAAATACGATTTTATATGGAATATTCATGGGTGTCATGTAAACACTCGAGTACAATACACAGTGTTAAACGACAGAGAAGTGCAGATATTTCTGGTTTTTACCGGTTCCTTTCTAGTTCCTTTGATACTGATTGTTAATTTCGAGTCCAGATATTCAAATCGCCTTGGTGTAGTGGTTATCAGTCACACTCGCCTCTCAAGCGGAGGCTCCGGGTTCAATACTCGGGAGGGACACTTTTTTAAAGTTAATTTACGTAAAAGTTGGTAGATTTCGCTCTTGTAACAAGTTGTTATTATTTTCATTTAATGTATTTTAATAACATTTATTCGTCATTAGTACTAACTCTACAAGAGGTATTTTATTGAAACTGAATAAATGTACAGTTAATGTTAGACATTCTTCTTTAATCGACGTATTATCACCAGACGAAATTTTTGCACGCTCTTTCTTTCTTTCTTTCTTTCTTTCTTTCTTTCTTTCTTTCTTTCTTTCTTTCTTTCTTTCTTTCTTTCTTTCTTTCTTTCTTTCTTTCTTTCTTTCTTTCTTTCTTTCTTTCTTCCTTCCTTCCTTCCTTCCTTCCTTCCTTCCTTCCTTCCTTCCTTCCTTCCTTCCTTTCTTTCTTGCTTTCTTTCTTTCTTTCTTTCTTTCTTTCTTTCTTTCTTTCTTTCTTTCTTTCTTATATATAAAAATCTTTTCCATCAACGCCGTTTATCTTTTTCTAAAGATATTTCTTGTTTAGATATTTTCGTGTGTCATAATGATCTTTATTTAGCAAACTGTCAAATGCAGTTGAATGCGTACTCGTTGGTTAGTTAATAAACAAATAGGTGACTTACAGTTGGCACTATATTTCACAGGTAAATAACAACATTTCTTAATTACACGAATGTTTCCAAACTTTAAACCTTAAAGGTAATATTTGACGAATAAAAACACAAACCTTTTAGTGATATAAATCCTTAATAAACTTGGTTTGTTTGTTTTTGTTCGTAAAAAGTTTATCTCTTAACCTGAAGTTTATGTTTTCAACGCATGACGTCACATTCACTATAGTCTATACACTTTATTTTGATTTAAATGGTCAAAAATGGGAACACTTTTACGCGGTAGGTTGGTTTAACCATATTAATGTATAGGTAAATCGCATGCCTATTCTTCATAATCTAATTAACATGGGCTATGGGGTAAGTATAGTTCGTTAGCGATAACTAGACAGTCACGTGACGGACAAATATTTAAATGTGGTTTAACAGCAAAAAAAAATTTGCAAATTCGCCATCGCAATGATCTCTTGATCAGTATTTGTCATGGAAACAATGTTTAAATCACTCATAATTATCTGCAATACGATCATTCTTGGTTATATAAACAGTGCATCACGTGACTGTCTACTTAAACGTGTTCATTACCATTACTAGTTACCACTAAAATCCCTAATTAAGACCACCCGAAATTACGTCCACCTCGAGTATAAGACCTCTATTCCATTCAACCATGTTACAGAAGGGCACTATTTTCTATCCCAAAAATAAAGACCTCCCACTATTAGGACCACTTTATAACTGCCCAAAAGGTGGCCTTACTAATAGGGTTTCACTGTACTTATTAGCAAGTCTTGCATTTTGCTAAGTAAAATAGTGTAAATTACTATTAAAGTTATAAATATGGCAAAGTAACGGCAGACATTAAAACGGAAAAAGGCAAAAATTAAGTCAGAACCTTAGTTGTATACTTGTGTCAATGCATTCCTTAATGTAAACCCGTCACGTTTGTCGCCGTGAATACGTCAGCCAAAATGGGCATTTACGTACGACAAAATAGATGTAACAATTTTAACGCGTGCCACTCATGCTGGCATTGAGAATTGTGTTTGTGTTGTTTAGTTAACGGTGTTCCTTTAGGCATTGATATTGGCGAGACCGCGAAACCACGATGCGAGGTCGCGAGAACTCGATGATAATGTAATTAAATTTATACAATACGGTTAATATCGCGCCCTCACATCGTGTTCTCGCGACCTAGCATCGTGTTTTCGCCGACACCAAATAAAAGCTGCTCTTAAAAAACAACATGATTATTTCTGCAACTGTTGGAACCAAACACCATAATCCAAAACGTTAAGGACCAGAAAAAATGCAAAAAAATCAGACTAGACACGAAAAAAATTAAGACAACAGGCCTGAGAAATAGGTTCATAGTGCTCAAAGTGAAATTTTAGGCAGAATCAATCGGTTACCACGAAATGCGAGAACACGATGCAAGGTCTTATGATATTGAAGATCACGATGCTAAATCGCGAAATTACGATGCGGTTCATATTTTTCATATTTTATTATAACCGTGATATAATAAGTCTTAATGGAGAATAAAATTGCAAGAACTGATGCTGTCCCGCATCACCACCCCGTCTAACTAAATTTCTCTAATCTTGGTAATCCTTTTGTTATGTTTGATCCTGAATCTTAATTAACTTGCTATCCGAGAATCACGCTTACATGTATAAACTTACAAGGGAGAAAGAACTGATGAATGACTTTAGTTAACCAGTGAAGCAATACGAGTACTCTGATATCATCATTTTTCGCGCTGGGCTTATATTTCGTGTATTTCGCGCTACAATAAATGCACAAATTTAAACCCTGCAAAATTACATCGTGAGATTTTAAAATTGCAATAGTTGATGCCACCCCCACCCCGTGAATCTACCATTTGCGGCTTTTGTGAGAAATTTAATGATGCCACAATATTTATCTTTTATTTATGACCACTACAATAACACTTATTCATTAGAATAAAGTTTATTCAATTTTTTATAAGAATGTACATATCAGCATACCCAAAACAGTCAATAATTAAAGATGAAAAATGATACAGAAAAGTTTGAACATGCAAAGTGGAGAGTGTTGCATCAACACTGGAGCGGTAGATGCCGGTTATATTTGGGCTTATATTTAGGGTGAATCAATGTTTTACAACTAAAATAACAACATGACCAAAGACATCTTTTCCTGTGCCCCATTTAGATGTACTGGGTTAAAGGTTATAAAAATGAGATTGGAAACCAGTCTCAAATCTCACTGTTCGCCATTTCAGCCAATCAGATGCTTGAGATTTGAGACTGGCTTACATGCTCAGTTTTATAACCTTGGGCACAGATGAATGAATGAACAAGTTTATGGCACTTATTTTCAATTCCTTGGGATTATCAACAGTATTACACAGCTGATTAACCCTTTATTACATAGAGACAAGTTTAATGGCATGGGCTATCAGTGTAGATCCAGATCAGCCGCTGGCAAATCCATGCCATCTAATCTGGATCTACATTGTATCCTTATTGATTCATTAGGTTAGTTCTGACCAAGATTTGAACAGTTTAGATCCAGGTCAGCCTGCACACTGGTGCCATCTTATCTGGATGTGCACTGCTCTGTTTTTGGTCAGAAATATCCTAATGAATCGACAAGGGAACAGTTTAGACTGACCTCACATGGAGTATATAGTTAAATGAAACTATAAGTGCATGGTAAATTGATTAATTATTTCTTAAGGTACCAAAAATTACTTATTACTGCAACATTTCATTATTTACTATCATCATGTATGTGGATAGTATGAAAATGAAAAACAAGTCAAATACATAAATGATCACTGAACCTAGCAAGGATTTCAGTTATGAACTACCATTTGAAGACAAAAAGTCATTTCAACAATGCATACATTATAGTTATGATACATTATTTGCAGATAATAATTCTTAGGTAAATACTATAAAAGCACTAATATTAATTTTATGGGCTCAAACTTTTGTGTTTTGGGTTAAATGACATTTTCTAGGGTTTCTTATTTCATGGTTTTGAATTTACTTATACCTTTAAGATAAATAAATTATATATTTCATGGCGGTTTTGAATTAATGGATTGATATGCCCTCCAAATCCAGGAACATTAGTACACAGTAAATGTTTTACTATTTATGTCAATATTGTCAATGTAATTAGAGAAAATCACCACATAAAGACCACATGGAAATATAGTCCACCCCAATAATGAGAGGATATTTCAATGTCTGTTTGAACTGTTTTGCACTATTTTCTATTGCGTAAATAAGACCACCCTGCTATTAAGACAACTTGCTGTCTTGGGGTTGGTCTGTATAGATGGGTTTCAATAGTATTATAGTATTTCACGATTTTGTGAGATTTTCTGCTTCTGCATCCAACACTAATGTTGCTCTCCTACTGAAAGGTCATCCACAATTTACAGGAACACACTTTTTCTTACCGACGTCTATGTTGTAATAGACGGATGGCCACCATCAACTCTTTCTAGCTTCTCAAAGTGTTTTCTGGCGTTCTTTATGTTGATTAATGTGGCTGCTGAGGCTGAAAATATTAAACACAAAGTTAAGTACTTCCCGGCTGCCTTAGATATATACTTTTCATCATTGTACAATAAAATAAATCAAGCTTAAGACACAAGCATAAAACCTAAAGAATGTGGAGTAAAAAGGTTTAAATGACAATTTTATAGAGCTTCTGTCATAAATATGATTACAGTAGATAATAAAAATAATTTTATCTGCTAAATGAAAGTTTTAATGTGGCACACAAGCTACTAGCTTTTTCTTTCATAGTTTAACATTTGAGCTACGCCTTGTGAAAATGTGTCATCTCAACATTTTTACATCATTTCAAGGAATGAAGAAAACTTCCAGAAGTCGTATCATTTTCAATTTTCACATCACATAGAACAGGATTTACACTCCCCATCCCCTACCCGGCCCCTCTCCCCAGAAGCCTGCAACAGGCATATATTTATTTTGTATAAATATTTTGGAAATTGTTGGTGGTGTCCTATTTTTTAAGTTATGTTTCATGAAATACTTGTAATAAATCACAGGATTTATCAAAGGACGGAGTTCTGATGTAGAAGGATAAATCACAAGAGGCATAGCCCCAAGTGATATATATCTACGTATCTGAAAAAAGTCCCATGACAAATCCTGTGATTCATCAGCAGAAGTTATTTATTATTTCAATTCTAACACAAATAAGCGTTAAAGAGCCTTGAAATAACAGTATTACTTTATCCAGTGTGTGAGTCTGGTAGTTTATGACGTAAAAAAAATGATGTGTGATGTCTGAATAGAAAATGCAGTAATACAGTATATTGTGGATTTAATCACCATTTCTTCCATATTGCCAATAGGGAATCTTTACGTTAATGTCACATCCGACTTAACGTTATTGTGATGATTGAATGATATGAGTAAAGGGTCGAACCTGGAAGCGTATTTGTTTTAATACCACTATACATCCCCACAGCATGATACACAGTGTAAAAACCTTATCAAGACCATGATGAAATTAAGACCAACTCAATAATGAGATTACCATTTCAAACTCACTTGTTACAGTTATGCACAGGTTTCAAACTGGAAAAAAATCACTTCACTATTAAGCCCAATTCTGTCCACTCCAGAGGTGGTCATGATAAGGATTTTCACTGAATTTAACTCTTTTTTTAAACAAAGTAAATATTACTTACGTATTCCAGGATCAGACATAACAACCATCACATAGGTATTAGGTGTAAACACGTCAATAAATGCCGCAAAATGGGAATTGCGTACTTCCATACTTTGGAACGAGGCAGCAAGTTTACTACAACTCAATTTAAATTGCTTTATGATGTTACTAATTTTTTCAAATCTGTGAATGTCTTTGTGTTGTTTTCTTTCACAATGTGATATCACCTGGAAAAAAGAAATAGAAAATATTTTATTATATCAGTGTAAGACAATAAGAATCTTGTATGAGTGCGAGGTGAAGATGGAAAAATCTGTCACAGAGGGTGAACTGTTTTTCCAGGAACAACAAGGCTCTCCCGAGTTCTAGCCTTAACAGTTCACTGTTGGTGACAGATTTTTAACCGAAGGTCTCATGCAGGATATTTTTCCTTGCATACCTTGCTCATTACATGTACTGTTTGTGTATTTGTATACCATCTAAATTTTGTTTCCTTATGATTTAATGTTGACATTAAAAAGTCTTAACTCCAAATATTCTTTCATTAGTACAAAAACTTTTCAAGTTATAAGCAACAATAAGTTCAGGTTAAGCTTGTAGTGTGGGGATATCAGTTTCACAATCAATCATCAGTTTGAATCGGTTGCCACTTCTCATGTGATTTCACCAATTATAAATTGTTCAAAAATCAAATCAGTGTTATGTTTCCATTTTATTTTAACAAAACATTACAAGTGTATATTTTTAAATTATTATTTCAAATGGCTTTGTCAATTTCAAACTGTTTTGCTTGTGAACACTTACGATTGTTTACTTACAAGAAAAGTCGCTTTTTCAAACAGTAGGACTTCATCAGCATCAATGATACCGGTGAAATTGGCGAGTGTATTCTCGAGTTGTTTCACGTTAGGTATGAGCTGATACACAATAGAGGACCAAGCCTGAAATAACAACAACATATCTCAGCATCTTTCAAAACAATCCACTTGCTAAACCCTTAAACCCTTTCCTCCACATATATGCCATTGTGGCATGAGCAAACACTGTAGATTCAGATCAGCCAGCAAATCCGTGCCATCTGATCATAATCTGCACTGTTTGCTTTTTGATTTATAAGATTATTACTGACCAGAAAGCAAACATTGCAGATCATAATCTGAAGGCACAGATGTGTCTACTGATCTGGATCTACACTGGTCGCACACATGTAAAAACTTGTATATATGGAGTAGAGGGCTAACCCTTTAACGCATGCTTATGCCTTTTATCAGAGGGGGGAACAGTACAGATCCAGATCAGCTGACACAGCTGCGACATCCGATCTGGATCTTCACTGTTCACACCTTGGTCACATATAATATAATGAATTTTAAGTTAACAGTGTAGATCTAGATTAGCCAGCTCATCTGGATGTACACAGTTACAAATGCATATTTTAATTTGTATCTATGAAGTAATTCACACAATTTCATTATATTCTAGGTCATAGATATTAACGCCAAATCACACATTAAAGATTATTGATTAGTAGACAATCACGCAATGCTCTGTTTATCTGAATTACCAAGCATCATCTAATGGCTGATTTTTGCGAATTAAATATTTTTCCAGTGATTAAAGGTCATCAAGAGAACTTGGCAATATCAAAATTATAAAACCTTTTTCTTATCAACAATATATAAATCAACTTGTTTGTCAAGCGACAGTTTATCGATAACGCACTATACCTTGTAAAGAGTTTCATCCCAGATTGAGGTTGCAAAACAGGTGCAGTCTAAAGGCTTTGACAGTCGCTTCAAGTCATCTTCCCGTTCACGTATAATCTATAAATAAAAATGGAATTAATTTTCTAGATTAATATAGATTCTGAATTTTTCTAGGTATTTGTATTGTTATAAGTCATTTTTATAAGGGAAGCATCTTGTACAATCACTCTTTTTACAGACATTTACCTATAACACAGATCTCATCTCAACTTAATTTTGGGCTAACAGGCTATAGACTGAATGACTTACATGCATCTTTGGTCTCAAAGGAAACTCACAAGAGGAAAACTATGCAGCATTTACCAGATCTTGCTGATCATCATTTTCCAGAAATGTAAGCACATACGTGTCATACCAAATCTTGTTGATTATCATGAGCCAAACATGTTGGCACTTACCAAATCTTGATGATAATCCTGAACCAGACATGGTGAGCACTTACCTATTCTTGCTGATAATCCTGAACCAGACATGGTGAGCACTTACCAAATCATCATTTATCAGGAATGTAAGCACTTACCAAATCTCATTTACCATCACGTACCACACATGTTAAATATCACTTAATAAATCTTGTTGATCATTCTTTATCAAGAATATAAACACTTACCAAATCACGCTGATCGTCTTGTACCAGATCCATCTTGTGTATGAGACAGAAAATTTTTGCTTCTGGCGAGTTCTGAAGAATGGCCTCAAGGCATGACTGGTAATAGTGCATATCCTTCTCCAACTCACGACTCTCCACATCAAATACATAAATCAGAACCTCGACATTACGGAAAATGTTGTCTCGCTGACTTGCAAAATAGTTCTCCATAAAAGCTTCTTGTCTGGAAATAACAACATACATGGTGAAACAGGAATTAAAACATGTAGTATAACTTAGGGATACAGCGATTTCAGTAGCTTTTGGAAGCAAAGGTTCATTTGACCGCTGTTAACAATTTTTTAGAAAACATAATCAGATCATAACAAGTCAGATGTGGTACTCAGTGAGTTTTACTACTTCCCAAATTGCTTTTCCTTCACTATTAATTATTTGTCAATGGCAAATACATATTTACCTTATATTTTAAATGCAGTAGAAACAATATTTTTCTCTTCTTTGCAAATTTTGACTACTTTTTCTTAATTTACCTGCATTAATATAACCCCAAGCTCTGAATTAGGTGCAATCAAAATCGGAAAAATCAAATTCGGTTGCATCAAAATGCAAGAATTTGCATCTATTGAAATCCCTGGCAATAGTCTGCTTTGTGTTTATAAACAGAATATAAAAAGAATGTGTCTTATTTTTCACTTTCTGATTTATCCAGTTCCTGTGCTAGGGTCCTGTAGACCTGTACTATAAGTAAGCTATAGGGTCTAATATGATCCTTATAACTTTTTCCATAGAGCCACTCATGTCAATTTTGGTCATATATGTCTTCAATACAAAATATACTGTTCAGCAGTCACCCACCACTAATCCACCACAGTTCAACAGACTGGGTTCCAGGTAAATAGCACTTACCCTTCACGGTCCTAAAGCTAGTGTAGCAGATTTACGGTCGGATGCAAAATTTACCAACAGGGTGTTTGTTGGGGTAATTACATGATAATTTTCAACTTTCTGGCAAAATTTCATATGAAAATTAACCCTTTCCTCCATAGACACCTTTATGCGTTGGCGAACAGTTTAGATCCAGATCAGGATCTAAACTGTTCGCTTTTTGATTCATTACGTTATTTCTTACCAAAATGCGACCAGTGCAGATCCTGATCAGACGGAACGGATGTGCCAGCTGATCTGGATCTACACTGGTCGCACATGCGTAAAAATGCATATATATGGAGGAAAGGGTTAAATATTGCGCCCAAAACAACCACACTGAATCCCCTCTGGATCTGCATCTGAAGATCAATGGCACAAATTTACTCTCACAGTCCCATAGATGGAATACCAGATCAATAGAGTTAACCCTATGTACCCGGTAGTCTGTAGTCCTACAGTCTACAGAAGGAGTAACAGTCAGATCAAAAGCACTTAACCCCCACAATCCAACAGACTGGATCCAAAGTCCCACAGATTCAGTACCAGATGAACTGCACTTAACTTTCATGGTTACTTGGTTACACAGACAGTATCGGATCAATAGAACTTAACCTCCACAATCCAACAGACTGGATCCACAGTCCCAAAGATTCAGTACCAGATGAACTGCACTTAAGCTTCATACCCTCCACAGTCCCACAGATTAAGTAACCCATCAGTAGCACTTACCCTCCACAGTCCCACAGATTAAGTACCAGATTGCCAAGGAAGCGAACATGAGAATGCTCAACATCAACTGCAAGATTTACAACACTTTGTTATAAAATGACAATTAATATGTACATGTATATTAATAAGGTAGTACTTAATCATAAAACTTGTTGCATAAAATTTTTATTAAAGCCAAACTTGGTGTTTACCAACTATAGATAACACCTGACTTGAAGAATGATTCATGAATGGTAACTTTCCAAGTCGATCATGATACTGTCCATTGGCATGGATGTGCCAGCTGATCTTGATTTACACTGTTTGCCCATTATGCATGGGATTACACCCATATCCTATGGAGTAAAGAGTTTATCAACAGCAAAACAACTGTGGACAGAAGTCACCAGAAATGACATAAGATGCATCATTGGCCATCAGTAGTTTTGAATACCCCATATAGTTTGCAGGTATTTCAAGCATCAACCGGAGACAAAAGCTAACCGTAACGACTTTGTGATCACTTCAGCTATTAAAAATTTCAAATTAGCCCACATAAATAGATCCAAATCTGACAGCACATAAAATCTAACTGATGTGGATCTACACTGTTTGCAGATGCAATAAAACCAGTATATATTATTATATAAAGGGTTACATTAAAACTTACTTGTAGCTCCAAGTCGCCTGGTATCGCGGGCTATGTAGTTGGCAAATATGATGGATCTCATACTGGTTTTGCCTGATCCACTTTTGCCCATAAGCAGCACCTACCCATAAAAATAATATAAGAATATTACTTCTCAG
The DNA here is from genome assembly GCA_038501625.1 of Corbicula japonica. Classification (NCBI taxonomy): domain Eukaryota; kingdom Metazoa; phylum Mollusca; class Bivalvia; order Venerida; family Cyrenidae; genus Corbicula; species Corbicula japonica. The sequence continues at coordinate 50,829 of JAZAYU010000055.1, forward strand.
AAAATATGCCATGGATAACCGCAAACATTTATGTCATTTTGCAAAAACAGGGTAGGATGCAAGATTTCAAGCAAAGGATTTTGTTTAGGGCATTCTTAGAGTAGTTACTTGATAATTTACAACTTTCTGGCCAATATCCCAATAAAAATGAAATTTAGCCAAAGAAGGGGTGTCTGAGAAACCCCTCTGAACCGTCTCTGGAGCTGCCTGTGATTGAATGTCTGGCCACTGCCTTATCGATATATAGAGTTATGTAATTTAATTATCAGTTTCAGGGATTGGCCTAAACTGTGAAAAAAATGGGGATTTTTTTCCAATTTTGTAAATTTTCAGCTTTCTTTAACTGTTAGTGTTTATATCCTGACTTCGATCAGCTGATTCCAGTTTACAGAGATAAATAATTATAATATTAAAAAAAGAAAGAAAGGACTAAATCAGCAAATTATAAATGACATGTGAATTATTACTTAAAACACTTACCTTTTTCTTCATGTTAAAGTTTTAATTAGTTGATATGCGATGGATGTATTTTTATCAATTCCTTCTAACTTCCGCCATTTTGATATATCACATGACCTGTCAAAACCACATGGGCCGATCCGGGATCCAAAAACCGGGATCTTCATGCTCGTGTCTATTGATTGGTTGGGTTATAGCGATTTATCCTTATATTACTTAAAAAGAAGTAATATGTGTAATTTAGTTGTTTTCTTTTCAATTAACATGTTAAATGAACACATGAAAACTAACTTAAAGATACAATCAAGAGTCATGCGCACAATGCAAAAGGGATTGTTGAAATGGCGGCAATTTGGAGTTCAGTCTGATTAGTTTAATTGGTGGGTTTTGGAAAAGAATAATAATAACTCAAACAGTAGAAAAGTCCATAAAATAAATCAACTCGTTAATATATAAATAATATTTGATAATCTAGCCCGAACATTTTCTGAAAATTATTTAGTGCAATAAAATGTAAATACTGAGTTAATGTTGTGAGATGAAAGGCTGTGTTTATTATAAGTAATCGGTTTAACCTCTCTTTGTCTGTTACTACATTTTTAAAACGTATGAATAAGACATTCATAGAAACAACTGCAATCCCCCGAGCAATAGAGACATATTCAAAACAATATTTAAACTTAAAGAAATAGGGTACACAACTTAAGTTCGTCCATGTTTGGAGTATTGTGGGAGGCATCTGGGAAAAGAAGTGCACACATTTGATTCAAGTTGTACTACAATTTTTATACTAAATAACATTTTTTAAACAAGTATTAGCTTCTTACTCCAGTAATCATCACCCTCATCCCATTCAGATAAAGATTTGGTGCTAGTAACTAGTTTACATCCATCATTCGTTTTTATCTTATTAAACTTAACACATTCGTTATTGGGAATTATTGGCTTGATAACTGAGTTATTGCTTTTAAACTTTCAATAAAACATGCAATTAATACTAACAGATTTATTAGCAAAACATATTATTCAAAATGACAGACAAATTTTAATTAAAAATTAAACCGGTTTTGTGTATCATAACTTGTAATGACTACTTCGGTAAATTACAAGGACAAATCCAAGCATATGTGGGCATTAAATTAGTAACTTTAATTTAGGTCATAACAACTGTCTCCTTATCAATCAATAACCAAAATTTATAAATAGATTATAAATCCACAGTTCTGCATACAGTACCACGAGAACTACTTTTCAGCATGCACTTTGTGTGCATGGAATCACCACATTGAAGCGCAGTCAAGCTCCGGCCTTAAAATGCATGATCCCCAAGATGAATTCATCAATAGCACTCTAAAAAGTACCATCATTTTTTAACAATAGCGCCTTAACGCTGCTCTCGATCTATTCTATCTGTCTTTATCGTTATGTAATGTTTTGGTTCCAATTTTTCGTAATAGTAGTCTATCAAGAAGTCGTCATTACTAATAAACTTGGATAGTCTAAGCGAATTTACCAAAACATGACAGTGAGACAGTCTAAAACTCTATAACTTGCTCATATAGTACAGTAAAGAATTATATTTCTCAAAATGGCGACATTGGTAATTTTTGCGTGACAAAAACAAACACCGCTTCATTTTGTGCCAAAATGAAAGAAATGGTTGGGGGCTGTTGTGTTTGTTCGGACGAGCGAGGTTGGGCTGAGAATCCCCTTGTATATTGTGATGGGCACGGCTGCAATGTAGCTGTTCACCAAGGTTTGATCATCAATTGATGGGTTATTGTTTATTTTGCGGTTTGATCAATAATTTGATAAGTACTGCTAAGATGTGTATTTGATTTGCTACTCTTTTGCTGCAGACTGAAGTTATTTTTAAAAGTTAACACATAGATCCTGAATAAACTGCAGCTCATTGAAACCTGGCCTTGTATAGATTTGGTAACTGGACCTCTAAAAGATGTGATAATTCAGTCAATGTGTTCAAGAAGTATATCAAAATAACATAATAACATGAAGATCCATTGATAGTGTTGTTTACAAGATAAAATTCCTATGAACACGTAATTATCTCTATCAAATCTGCTACAAGATGGCGGAGTATATAAACTAAAAAGCGAAAAAAACGCTTTGTCACGTGACGAGATTCTCGTCTCATAGTCATATCTTGTCTAGTTCACATATCAAAACGAGATTTCCTACATCAGTAATAAAGAGATGCAAATCTGTGTAATATATAGGTCTTTGGTCCTATGAGGGCTGGCTAGAGGTCTGGTAATCAAAACATAATAGATTTATGAACAATTTCTTCAATAATAATTTCCATGCTGTTTCCATAAATTCCAAGTTAATAGTTATCTAAAGATTACATGGTTTTGGGTACGATGACCCGAGGATAGATCGAGAATCGTATCGTAACAGTTAAACCTTATTAACTCTTTAAAATTGTTCAATTTTGGCTTCAAATTTTCCGAAAGTTGATAATTGCTCACCTACCGTTAAATACTCAGTCTTGGAAGCCATTATAGAAAGCAGAATTCTTAAATGACCATTTTACAATGGCCTGTGAACCTGCGTTCACTGAAAGCATTACTGATGCTTTTTGCTATTTTTCATATTATCTATAACAGTCCTTTAAATACAAAAGGTCCTTTTCAGATAATCAAGAAAGAACTACCCCACAAATTATCTATAAAACAATTATACATAAAAAGACAACAACAAAATTTATTCGCATTTAGTTTTCGGATTGCTTCGGCCATTTTCACATGAAATATACATAGATTTTGGAATGTGTCATATAGGTTTAAATGCTTAGTAAAAATAATATTGTAAGTATTTATCATCTGATATATTTATTATAATGATAATAACATACATGATTGTTGAAATTGTTCATGAATCTAATCTTTTTTTGATTACCGCACCTCTCGCCAGCCCTCGTAGGACTGGCTAAACATTGTTACAAAACCTCTAGCTTCCGGGTCTAGTAGTCCAGTTACTGGACCTCTAGCTACTGCCTAAATTTTAAGTATTTACGCTATTCACACAGCCCTTTAAAACTTGGAATGTATCTTCTGCAAAAGCAAGTTTAAAGTTCACTAGTCATGGCCATGTTCCTTGGTACTGGCCATGTTCATTAGTGCTGGCCATGTTCGTTAGTGCCGGCCATGTTCGTTAGTGCTGGCCATCTTCGTTAGTGTCGTCCATGAACCGTTAAATATTTGTCTGTTTCAGCTTGCTATGGAATAATTCAAGTGCCTACTGGGCCGTGGTTTTGTAGGAAATGTGAATCTCAGGAGAGAGCAGCTCGTGTGGTAAGACACTTAGCTGTGAAACAGTATATTAATTATATATTATTAACCCTTTCCCTCCATAGTATGTGTTCAAACAAATGGTGGATTAGTGTAGAATATCCAGATCAGCCTGCATATCTGTGAAGCATGTGCCCAACGTTATAAAACTGAGCATGGAAACCAGTCTCTTTTATAACCTTCAGCTCTGGGTTGAAGGTTATAAAACTGAGCATGGAAACCAGTCTCAAATCTCAAGCATCTGATTGGCAGAAATGGCGACTTGTCGCTCAGTTTTATAACCTTGGGACCAGATCTGGATCTAGATGTGCAGTTTGATCTTTGCTGTTTGGCTTTAGTCAGTCATTATCTCACGAATTTAATAAAGAACAGTGTCCATCACAGGACTCGATGTAGATCCTGATATGACTGCATGACACTCACTGGTTGCACTTGGGATATAAGCATCATCCATGGAGGAAAGGATCAAGAAACATGCTGTTCTGCTTCTAGTTTTTATGGTAGTGCTTATCAAAGGAGTTCTTATTAGATAATTTAAGTATTGTTTTGTTGATAAAATTTAATAAATATATGAGCCATTTCATGTTGATGATAAGGATCCTTGTAGGGTCACAAGTAGGAAGGTTATCAAATTTGATGAAAATGATAGAATACTTTTTCTAAACATTTATCGAGTTAACTTGTTACTAAGTTTGTCAATTCATCTTTAATATTTCAGAGATGTGAACTTTGCCCTTTAAAGGATGGTGCCCTAAAACGAACAGACAGTGGAGGTAGGTTTAAAAGCTGAAGCATTTGTTTAAAATACATGTTCATGTATTAGTCATTATTGCACACAGAATAATGGCTTGAATGACTCTGACTTATTTGATTGATAGTTTCTAGGATAAATAATTTCTAAAATTTTATAAGTAACTGATAAAGTGAAGTGTATCAATTTCTGGAGGTAGGTAAAAATAGCATCCCTAAACTTTTACTCCACATATTATAAGGATTTTATCACATGTGCAAACAGTGTAGATTCAGATCAGCCGGCACATCCTTACTTCTGATCAAAGTCTACACTGTTCACTTCTTGGTCAGAAATGTCCTAATGATTAAAAAAGAAAGCGAACAGTGTTAGTTTTGATTCGATTGCACAGATGAACTGGCTGTTCAGGATCGATGCTGGTCCCTTCTTGGTCAGAAATAACAATATCATTATGAATCTAAATGTGGACTGTGTAGATCCTGAACAGAGGACATGGGTGAACCTGCTCCTCTGGATCTACACTGTTTTCCCATCCCATAAAAGTAATATTTATGGAGTAATGGGTTAAATCTGTTTTATCTTAATTTATATTTATGCTCCCCCCGAAATTCGGGGGAGCATATAGTTGTTGCTTTGTCCGTCCGTCTGTCCCGTTCGTTCGTCCGTCCGTCCGTCCGTCATAATATTGTCCGGACAATTACACAAAAACTATGAGAGGTATCAAGACTAAACTTCATAGGTAGTTAGATCTCGTTGAGGAGCAGTGCAGTGCACAAGAACTATAACTCTTGCTTTATTCATTTTTGAGTTATTGCCCTTTGAAATTTCTCATACTTACTTTTTGTCCGGGGCATATCTCCCAAAGTCTAAGAGTTATGAAGTTGAAACTTCATAAGTAGATAGATCTCAATGAGGAGCAGTGCAGTGCACAAGAACCATAACTCTTGCTTTATTCATTTTTGAGTTATTGCCCTTTGAAATTTCTCATACTTACTTTTTGTCCGGGGCATATCTCACAAAGTATAAGAGTTATGAAGTTGAAACTTCATAAGTAGATAGATCTCAATGAGGAGCAGTGCAGTGCAGTGCACAAGAACCATAACTCTTGCTTTATTCATTTTTGAGTTATTGCCCTTTGAAATTTCTCATACTTACTTTTTGTCCGGGGCATATTTCACAAAGTATAAGAGTTATGAAGTTGAAACTTCATAAGTAGATAGATCTCAATGAGGAGCAGTGCAGTGCATAAGAACCATAACTCTTGCTTTATTCATTTTTGAGTTATTGCCCTTTCAAATTTCTCATACTTACTTTTTGTCCGGGGCATATCTCACAAAGTATAAGAGTTATGAAGTTGAACCTTCATAACTAGATAGATCTCGTTGAGGAGCAGTGCAGTGCACAAGAACCATAACTCTTGCTTTATTCATTTTTGAGTTATTGCCCTTTGAAATTTTTCATACTTCCTTTTTGTCCGGGGCATATCTCACAAAGTATAAGAGTTATGAAGTTGAAACTTCATAAGTAGATAGATCTCAATGATGAGCAGTGCAGTGCATAAGAACCATAACTCTTGCTTTTATTGATTTTTGATTTATTGCCCTTTGAAATTTCTCTTACTTATTTTTTGTCCAGGGCATATCACACAAAGTATAAGAGTTATGAACTTGAAACTTCATAAGTAGAATGAATTCGTTGAGGAGCAGTGCAGCACACAAGAACCAAAACTCTTGCTTTATTCATTATAGAGTTAATGCCCTTTGAAATTTACCATACTTACTTTTTGTCCGGGGCATATCTCACAAAGTATAAGAGTTAGGAAGTTGAAACTTCATAAGTAGATAGATCTCAATGAGGCGCAGTGCAGTGCACAAGAACCATAAATCTTGCTTTATTGATTTTTTATTTATTTCCCTTTGAAATTTCTCTTACTTAGTTTTATCTGGTGCATATCTCACAAAGTATAAAAGTTTCTGAACTTGAAACTTCATAAGTAGAATGATCTCAATGCGGAGCAGTGCAATGCACAAGAACCATAACTCTTGCTTTATTCATTTTTGAGTTAGTGCCCTTTGAAATTTCTCATTTTTTTTGTCTTATTTTTGTACAATATTGTAAAATGCTTTCTGTTTGAATCGTAAAGGAAACTTTCAAATACAATATCTTTCTTACAAATTCTTCCTGTTCTAACAAAAAAGTATTTGTGACAAAGCGGCGTTGGGGAGCATAACCCGTCTCTGACGGCTCTTGTTTTTTATGTTGTAGTTTCCCTGAGTTTGTTTTCTTTATGTACAGGTTGGTGTCATGTTGTGTGCGCGTTGTTTATTCCGGAAGCCTGGTTTGCCAATGTTCAGACCATGGAACCTATCATGTTGAAGAATGTCCCACCTGACAGGTTCAACAGGGTATGTTAGCTCTTTATTCCTTTAACCCTACGCATTTTTACGCACGTGCGAACAGTGTAGATCCAGATCAGCCGGCACATCCGTGCCGTCTAATCAGGATCTGCACTGGCCGCATTTTGGTCAGAAATAAAACAAATAAAAAAGCGAACAGTTTAGATCCTGATCAGATGGCATGGATGTGCTGGCTGATATGGATCTAAACTATTCGCTCTAGCAATAAAGGTGTATCTATACAGGAAAGGGTTAACAAGGTTTTATTGCAAAACCTGCTATTCAGGGAATCACTTAGAGGGAGACTTGGGAAAAATAGTCTCCTATTTGTCCAGAACCTCCCTCTGATCAGCCAAGATAGAAATTTTTCCTGTATTTTTATGCCCTCACAAAGTGGGAGGCATAAAAGAGTTGCACTTGTCCGTCTGACCATACGTACATCAACTCCTAATCAACTACGGGGCAGACTTCTTTCAAACTTGCGCAGATAATCAAGCAGGATGGGTAGATGATCATAAAAAAATATTTTTTCATGTGACTATTTTTACCAGAGTTATGGCCATTTGTAACAAACATTGTTTTAGCAGTGGGGGCATCAGTGTCCAAGGACACATTCTAGTTTTGTACAGAAAGTCAATGTTGACTTCTCACAAAAATTGGAAAACTTGTCCCTGTTCTGACAATATAAGCCAATCTTAGTTATTTTTAGATTGGGTCATTTGGCATGCAGTCATCAACATTGCATTGAGTGCACATTTTTGTCAGTAAACATTCAAGGTAGAGCTTTGAAAGTTAACTAAAACAATGCCTGAATGACCACCTGTGTTCTTCCTTTGCAAGAATTCCACACCAAGATATGCACTTATAGGAGGCAAGGCAAACAAATCAAAATCCTCACAGCACACATGAAAGAACCTGTGTTACATATGTGAGAAACAGGGTAGCGAAATGTGAAAGGCCTGTCTGGGTTACATATGTGAGGTACAGGGTAGAGACTGAATTGTTGAAGTCCTCAGTCTGGGCATGATTGCATTGTATTGGTTTGATGTATATTACAGCTCTGTTACATATGTGATGAACAGGGTAGAGAGGTTTCCAACGCCTCACTCTGGGTATGTGCAGTTTATTAATGTCTTATATATTACAGCTGTGTTACATATGTGAGGAACAGGGTAGAGAGGTTTCCAAGGCTTCGGCTGGTGCATGTATGCAGTGCAATAGAAATGGATGTAAATTTAACTTCCATGTCACATGGTAATTATTCTCTTTCTTAACTTTAATCCTTAACTCTTAATGCCCAAATTTATACACACACAAAATGCCATTTATGCCTATTGAACGAAATTTGATCCCTGTAAAATTAAATGATGCAACAGTATCTTTAAATTTATCCACAGAAATTGATGACCAACAAATCTTAATGAATTTACAGTAGAGTCACTTAAGGATTCTTCTAAGCTTGTCTAGTTAACCCTTTCCTCCATATATACGCATTTTTACGCATGTGTGACCAGTGTAGATCCAGATCAGCTGGCACATCCATGCCATCTGATCAGGATCTGCACAGGTCGCATTTTGGTCAGAAATAACCTAATGAATCAAAGAGCGAACAGTTTAGATCCTGATCAGACAGATGCCGGCTGTTCTGGATCTTAACTGTCCGCCCATGCAATAAAAGTATATCTATGGAGGAAATAACCATTTCATCTATGGAGGAAATGGTTAACCTAAGTTTTCTGTTATTTATACAGGGATTATATACTGATGTTACTTGCAACTTATTTGTTGTTAACCCATTACTCCTTATATATCGGTTTTATTGCATTGTAGATCCAGATCTGCCAGCACTCCTGTGTTATCTAATCTGGTTCTACACTGGCTGCATTTTACTCAGTTATAACCTAATGAATTTAAAAGTGAACAGTGTAGATCCGTATCAGATCACATATTTGTGCCATCCGATCTGGATCTACACTTAGCATTTGTGATAACAGCAATATTCCTGGGAATAAAGGGTTAAGTAATGAGAACTTTTTTGCATGTTTTAGTGCCCAGGCCAACGGTTATTTATGTGAAGAGTCTGGTAGCTATGGTGATAATGTGAAATACTGTGGATATTGCAGCCAGCACTACAAAAAGTTGGTAAGTACAAACTATAAAATAATGAGTTTTTACCCAACTTCAATATTTATAATATTAAAATTAAACCTAACTTCAATATATGTCATAATAAGTACTGTAAACAAACAAATATTCATGACTAATTAATTTTAACTATATTCAAAATTGCACTAAAGCATAAAAATTAATTTGCACAAATATGTCTCCAGGATTATGAAAATATTTTTCGGAAATTAGAATAAAATGTGACAAAAAATATTTGAGAATATGTCCAACCTGGCCAAAAGGCAAATTGTGAATGCAAGAATATTTAGATGGTTTACAGTAACAATTTGCCTATTACTGTAATGTTTATCTTTTCAGAAAAAAGATGTGAATATAAAGACAATTCCAGCATTCAAACCAATCCCTTCAGATAATGCCACACCAGACTCAACTCCAGAAAAACAAAGCTATAATGTAAGTATATAAACACTTATGGAGATACACTGAAATAGTTGTAGACAGTAAAACAAAATGTGAGTGCATTTATCTTGCTGGGCAAAAAATTTCATGATTTTCTGTAAAACAAAATTTCGGAGAGGTCTTAATTTATGGTTTTCAATTTACTTAAAATATGTTTATGAAGAATTCTCTGCTTTGAAGTCATTATAAGTTTGTTGTTGAAATACAAAAAAGTCAGTACTCAGAAATGTTAACCGTTTCCTGGATATATACGCATTTTTACGCATGTGTGACCAGTGTAGATCCAGATCAGCCGGCACATCCGTGCCGTCTGATCAGGATCTGCACTGGTCGCATTTTGGTCAGAAATAACCTAATGAATAAAATAGCGAACAGTTTAGATCCTGATCAGACGGCACAGATGTGCCGGCTGATCTGGATCTAAACTGTTCGTCCTAGCAATAAAGGTGTATCTATACAGGAAAGGGTTAACCCTTTCCTCTATATATAGGTACTTATTGTGTTAGTGAACAGTGAAGATCCATTTCAGCGTTAAGTTTAATAGTTATTGTACTTTTTTCTTCATACATTCTTAATTACTCTTCATAACTATGTTATTACTAAATGTATTGATAAATAAATTTAACCAATTAAAAGGCAATACAATTTCTTATAAAATGGTCTATTTATTATGTATTGCATTATGTATTGATTCTCTTTATGATTAACATCTTGTTTCCTCTGTTTACCATTTTAAATGCATGTTTGAACAAGCTATTATATTTATTGTTATTTACACTTTTCCATACTCCATAGTTAACTTAAATGGCAGTCTAAAACACTGTTTATTTCTGATAGAAAAATACTGGAATACACTGAAAGGCACCATGTTTACTCTTACTGTTCAAAATATATGGTTACTGCTTCCCGAACTGTGATTATTTCATCATTCAAAAAAATATAATGCCTAACAAATCTGGGTTTCTTTAATTCACCATTGAATAAAAAATTACAGATATAGCAGAAATTAAACCCGACAAGTAATACCCAGTGTACAGTAAAACTTAATAAATTTGAAAAGTAAAAAAAAAATGTATAAAGATGATACTACAACACATGAATGGTTAAAAGTACACCGTATATTTCTTTACCATATCTGATTATAACATATGGTGCAGTTAATTGTGAATAAGACTTGAATTAGTTTTTTTTTGCAGTACAATAACTCTGTTGCTATAAAAGTCTAAACATCATAAAATAAATTCAGTTTCATGTATGCTTCTTTAAATTTCAATTGTCAAAAAAACTGGTATAAGTATCATTGAAATATGAAGGAGATATGCCATTTTTGCAATAAGGCGTGATTTGATAATGCTCATATATTTTCTAGGAAGTTAAAATCAATATATCAGCAGAACATAAGAACAGGGAGTCTTTGGCAGCCCGCCAGCTGTCGGGTTTGGCGGGACAGGGATTTAATATGAATGGCAAAGACGCGCCAGTAGGAATGAGGTCACAGGCAAGTAAAACGGGCAAGCAGTTACCACAGTCCAGTATCGTCTCGGCGACTGAAACATCTGCTAATACTCAGTCGACTGACAAAGGTAAGTGAAACATTCCTTTATCCTTTTACTTTATATTTATGGGTTTTGTTGCATGTGCGAGCAGTGAGGATCCATATCAGCCTGCACATCCATGCTTGTTTTTGCTTGGATTTTTATGCCCCACAAAGTGGGAGGCATACAGAGTTGCTCTTGTCTGTATGTCCATCCATCCGTACGTCTCTCAAATTGTGTGGCATCAACTCCTCATTAACTATCGGCAGATTTCTTTTAAACTTGCACAGATGATGAAGCAGGATGTGTAGATGATCCTAAAGAAAATCTTTTTCCTGCGACCATTTTAACCAGAGTTATGGCCCTTTGTTATAAATGTTGTAGCAGTGGGGGTATCAATGTCTGACGGCACATTCTAGTTTGTTCTGACAAAGTACAAGAAAGTGATAAACATGTCCAACTGAACATCCATCCAGTCTAATTTTTCTTAGCATAGTTTATCCCCTTAGTGCAAAAACATTATAAGTATGATTGAAATATCAAGGAGATTCTCTTATTGCACTAAAGATATAACTTTTAAAACTTATAAAGGAATCTTGTCAGACTTCATTAAAGTGTTAACCTCAATGAAATGGAACATCCTGATATGAACCTAAACTCTGCCTCAAAGTTTAAAGACACGCTTAAAGTTATTAAGGTAAAACATTTTGAAAGATTTTCATTTGAGAGCATAAATAGAGTTAGATCTGGTTCTACAGTGGTTGCACATGTCACCAGTGAGGTAGAACCAAATTTTGCTTAATTTAAACCCTTAACTCCTTACAACAGGTTTTATCACTGTGCCTTCTGATATATTGGTTCTACACTGTTCGCTAATTGGTCAGAAATAATGTAAAGAATCAAAAAGCAAACAGTGTAGTTCCTAATCAGACTGCACAGATGTGCCAACTTATCTGAATCTATACTTATTGTCCATGCCATACAAGTCATGGAGTAAAGGTAAAAGAGGTTTTAAAGCTGGAAAAAAAGAATATTAATAATAAAAACAATGGTATTTTGGCAGATTTGCCGTCAGCTGAAAACACCGAGAAACTAAGTGCAACAGTAACACCAGCAGTTGTACCAGATGTGTCTCCAGTGTTAAATAAACCAACATCAGCAACCAGTAAGCCAGCATCATTGATTGGAAAGCCAACATCAGAGCTGTTCTCTCCCCTGCCGGAGGGCCAAGCATCAATTGTTGTACCTGTTACAACACATGTCAGTATCTTGTATGAATTTAGAAATCTTTATCATTACTGTGTTGCTTTAGCAGCTGCTGTACCTCAATAGTAATATTGATAATTTTTTAGGGAATTCTGACAATCAATAGCCCAAATACCTCTAATTCAAGGAAAAAAATTACCCTTCAGCTGTATTTTTAGAGGTCAAAATGAGGTTTTTGAAAATTTCAGGAGTGAAAGAGTTATCTCCCGGGTCAAATGGAACCCCTTTTTTCAGCCCTAATAAGGACCTAAAGTTCATACTGTCAACCTTGTTGTTTTTTTGCAATAACATTTGTCAGTGTCTACAGACTATGCTATAAGCTTAGTTGTCAGCAATAAATTATTGTTGGTATCTACATGTACAGTCAAGACTGATTTCTGGTTGTCAGCAGTAAAATTATGTCAGCATCTTCAGTCAAGACCATAAGTGTATTTGTCAGCATATGTCATCACTTGCTAAATTGAATTTACAATTTTTACTGTTTTAAAGTGGATTTGGTAAGTGTTCCATTAATGCATACCCCAGAAAATCAACACTAAAGTGAAAAGAGAAAAATCAGAAAAATAACAGAACAATGTATCTTAATGTAACTTTTAACATTACAACCTATGTTGGCCTTTGAGCAAAGCTCTTTAAGAATATTATTCAGAAAGTCATACAGTAACTCTGACAATAATATTTCAGGCATACATTGAAACCCATCTTTAAGAAATTAAGACCACCTTTATAACACCACAGTGACTATTTCAATGTCCCTTTAAACAGTTTTGCACTACTTTCTACCTCAGACAATCTTTTGCTCAGTCCAGAGGTTGTCTTCTTTGAGGGGTTTTACTGACTGATTTGATTGCAGGTAGCATTTCCTACATCACTTGATGGTATGATATCAAGTATGGTGAACACAAGTTCTTCTACTCAGTCCAAAGATTCAGAGGCAGTGACTGTACAAGCTAAACCAAGGAAGTCAAGAGCTGGGTATGTTTACTGTAGTTGTTCTGTATTTCATTGATTTAATGTTGAATAACCTATTTTAAAACCTATTCTTAAACTCTATAAGGTAAGCTATATATGTATTATGAATTTCACTTGAGTTAAAAGTCCATCTCAATATTGTTATTGATTTTGGGGTCTAATCAGGTTCTACACCACTATTCAGTTTATAATAATTTGAGATGCAGCATGATAAAATGGGGCCATGGCTTATGTGACTAATGTAGATCCAGATCAGCCTTCACATACTAGCTGTCTGATCAGGGTCTAAACTGTTTAGCCATTCATTCAGAAAAGCATTTTTTTATTGCATATAGTGAAAACTTGAGATCAGACCATGTAAATATGCTGTTTGAGCAGAATCTACATATACTGCAATGTCTTTAAGCCTGTGCCCAAGGTTATAAAGCTGAGCATGGAAACCAGTCTCAAATCTCAAGGATCTGATTGGCTGAAATGGCGACTGGTCGCCATTTCAGCCAATCAGATGCTTGAGATTTGAGACTGGTTTCCATGCTCAGCTTTATAACCTTGGGCACTGGTTTTCTCATGCTGTGTCAAAATTAATTTCTGTAAAATACCTATATAAGCAATGAAAATAGACTTGCTCTAGTTGAAAGACAGATTAGTCCATCACATTATTTAGGAGGATAAAGTCTCAAAAAGAGATTTTTGCATTTCACAGCTCTCTTGACAAAGATCGCAAGACTCGTAGAGGGAAGTTGTCCGGCCAGCATCGTGCTCTAAAGACGTCGGTCAGTGAGGATGATGAAGTATCGCCGCCACACAACAAACGTACCCGGAAGAGATCGGAGACGACCTCCAGTACAACAAGTACACCGGTCACCATGACAACCACAGTGACAACCACACCAGTCATAACCTCTCTCCCTGTCACAACCACCATAGCGTAAACATTTTACGTTGTTTCCTATCATTTTGTTAAAAAAAGAAATATTACATTAAATTATATTGAGAAATGGAGAAAATATATGTAGGTATCAGTATAGGAAACCTCTTTATCAATGTTCACTAATCAGAGTTCATTGTTTCATTATTCTTGTTGAGAAAACTACCATGTCATTACGGCATCTTTATCATGTGACTATTGTCTGCAGTATTGTTGTAAACAGTAAATACAGAACTCTTTTGTCTGCATGCTACAGAGGGTTCTATCTTTGATCTTCCATCTATATAGAACTAATGAGGTCACAACATAATGTTAACCCTGTAGTCTGAAAACAAGAGTTACTAAATAAATCATGTTCTCTGGTCAGGATCTACACTACTTGGTTCTTGATCAGAAAAAATGTAATGAAATGTAAAAGTAAACAGTGATCTGATCTGACTAGCTATACACAGATCAACACAGGTGGCATATTTGATATCGGCCTTATCTTACAGAAGGAGAAGTTTACTTAAAATATTATTTTTCAGACCTGTCAATCCGAATGTGTTTGGTGGAGTGCCACATTTTCCTAATCCTATTTCCAGAACATCATACTCACATTGTAAGTTTGAACAGTTTGTCTGATCTGTTGACAGATTTTTTCACCATCTTAAAAATAGTAATGGTTTCTGTCAAATGGAAACTTTTTTTTTATACACCCATAGAATATGGGTCTATTATGGGAACCCTCTGGCGGGCATCTGGGCGGAGTCCTCAGCGTTGTCATCTCACTAACTCATACAGTTGTTGGCCGATCTTCATGAAACTTGGGGGAAATGTTTATGGGCATAATATCTCGGCCAAGTTCAATAACCAGCTAAATCACTTCAGCCACTTCAGAGTTGTGGCCCTTTATTGGTACATAAAATGGCATATTTTTTTCATGGGCATATTTTCTGCCGCTTTGGCACTCTTGTCATGAAATTGAAGAAAAGAGAAAAAGACACATTGATAACTGCTTAGTAAATTTCAGGCCTATGTATTGATGATTTTCATCTCTCTGACAGTAAATCTTTAATCATAGTTAAAAGTGTATCTCTCTGACAGTAAATCTTTTATCATAGTTAAAAGTGTATGTTTATGTTATTTTACCACCTCCACCCCCTGAAAACAATAACATTGATGTAAATACATGATTGAAATAACTTTTTTCTGGGTTTTATGCTTTTTTTTGGTCTTGTCCAAAAAAAATAGGTTTAGTAAGTTAGGTAATGATTATAGTATTATACATAGTACTTATTATGTTCACCTTTACCTCTATATCCTTCACTTCAATTAAAAGTTAGCAAATTCAATTACTTTTAGACATTCTTTCGACCAGTTTTTCAGCAAACAAGCAAAGTTTTAGAACTCTTTTCATCTATGTATATGTTTCAAACTCCTTGCAACACAAACAAAAAGTTTTGACTTTACCCTTCCTGTTTTACAGCTGAGACTGGTTCTCTAGTTTCCAATCTACCTAAAGTAGAGCCTACTTTGATGCAGGTAACCAGTCCAATCTCACCTGCCATAGCACAAGGTAAGAGTTCCTGTTATTGCTATCATGGACTGGTTCTCAAGTATTTAGTAGACTGGTTGCTCTAGTAGCAAATCTGCTATAAGTAAAGCCTAGTTTCATGTAACCACTCCAGTCTCATCTGCCATTACACATGGTAACTGTTCCTGATCAATGCTATCATAGACCACCAATGCTCGACCCTGGTAAGCATACTTGCTCAAATACAAGTTCATTATTAGAATTAGCTGATAGACTAAATTTCAGAGTTGGAACCACTACACTGCCTCCAATGAGTTGCATTCGTTAGTATGGATGGTTTAGATAGAGAGAAGATGGTTGCGATAACTTGCTCTTTACAAAGAGAAACCCTGCTTCTTTAACCCTTTTCTCCATGTATACGCATTTTTACATGTGTGCGACCAGTGTAGATCCAGATCGCATGTCACATTTTGGTCAGAAATAACCTAATGAATCAAAAAAGCGAACAGTGCAGATCATGATCAGATGGCACAGATATTCCGGCTGATCTGGATCTACACTGTTGGCTCACGCCATAAAGGTCTATCTATGGAGGAAAGGGTTAACAAGCCTGATGTATAGCATCTTTACAGGCACTAATATCTGTCTTTCTTGAAATAAAGCAGTTCTTGTTTATTGGGCATTTTACAGATTCTGCATCTAGGTTGGGGTTTGAAGCCACAACCTCAGGATTTCTAAGTCATTTTATCAGGATCTACACTGTTTGCTTAAGATCCTTAGTTTTTTTCTGATCTAGATGCTACCAGTACATATCTAGATCAGACAACAGATGTATTCCAGCTGATCTGGATCAAAACTGATCGCACCCTCATTTTAAAACATTTAGAGGGTTAACATTCTTGAAAAAAAATGGTTATGAAAAATATCCAGTTAAATCTGCCTTAGCAGCCACCTGCATTTTGCAACCATCTGTCTTAAATAGCCAGTTTGAGTATGTCCTAAACTGACATTTTGTTGTAATTTTTACCTGTCTTAAACACCCACTTGTGCAAAGCAGCCACTTTTCGTCACACCCTTGGGTGGCTGCTTAACCCTTTCCTCCATATATACGACCTTTTACGTGTGTGACCAGTTTAGATCCAGATCAGCCTGCACAAATGTGCTGTCTGATCAGGATCTGCACTGGTCAGAAATAACCTTACAAATCACAAAGCGAACAGTTAAGATCTTGATCAGACGGCACAGATGTGTCGGCTGATCTGGATCTAATCTGTTGGCCCATGCAATAAACGTGTATCTATGGAGGAAATGTTTTATACAGGTTTGATTGACTTTGTTTTGTTCTTAGGTACAGCAAGCTTTGAAGAAGGAGGTAGGACATTTTCATTGCTAGGGCCAAATCGACCTTTCACTGCCAGCTCCTTCTTCTCCATGGATTCCAAGTCCAGGTAAATACATTGTTTGACAACACTATCAAGTACTGTGTAATAACTCAGCTATAGAAATTATGTCATCATATTGAGCAGACTACTTTCTTTTTTACATATTTTTCTGTAAAAGTAAATAGTCAAAGTGTGTAAAGAAACCATTTTAGTTATCAGAAAATAATAGATAATTTTAAGTTATTTTTTAATATTGTAACAACTAAAATGTCAAAAATACGATTGTAGAGACACCTTTTCCCATGTCGTGTCATATATAAGGGAAAAATTCTTATTGATAAAATATTTCTTCATTCTAACATTTCTGTAAATATGGTTATATTTCAACTAAATATATCTATGTTATTGATGTTGGATTGCTTTTAACTCATGTTTATTTCAATGAATCAGGGAAACACCGGGCACTATGGAGGAGCTTTTAGAGATGCAGTGGGAGCAGGGATCCAACTTCCTCCGGGAGCAGGGACAGCACTTTGATAGTGAGTACACAATAGACACAGCAATCTTGACAGGCCATAAACAGGAATTAACATCTGCATCAAGCTACTCATAATGTTTAATCGAGAACTTCATATGAAAACATAAAGTTTTACGTAGAAAACCACAACATTAATTACAGCAGATGATTCTACAGCATTAAACATAAAAGACAAAAACAACATTTTTAGCCCTGTACCACATGGGATATGGCTTTTTTCCCCATGATGAACAGTGTAGATCCAGGTCAGCCAGCACATCCGTACCAACTGATCAGGATCTACACTGTTTGCTTTTATATTGATTTGGTTATTTCTGAACAAAAGGGAAACATTTATCAGATGAGATGGCACAGATGTGCTGGCTATTCTGGATCTACACTGTTTGCACATGCGATAGAACTTGTAAATGATGGAGTTAGTGGTTAAACTGTCTAGAAATGAAAATAACAGTGTAGATAACACATAATGGATTAATACTACAAAGAATGCAATTATAAAATATAACCTTTAAGTTAGATAAAATGGTGTAAGTACCATTGATTTAGGAATTATACCATTTCTGCACCAAGATTACAAATTGAGGCTTTTTTCAGTTGCTTCGTTGCTGAACTGTCTGCATCAGTTGAAGACACAAAACAGCCAGCTGGAGGAGTATGTACGGAGCCTCATCTCCCGCAGGGACCATCTTCTCGCAGTCAATGCTCGCCTCTCACTGCCCTTTGGAACCAGTCTGTCATCACGGGCACATAGTGACAATGGTTTGGACACTCCAAGAAGGGAGGGAACTCCACACCCCACAGAGCCTGCTATTGATAATATCTCGGATGATGAAAGTCCTATCAACGTAGTGGTAGGTGCTTGCTTACTTTCAGTATGAATATCTCTTTATGCTCCCACGAAGTGGGAGGCATATAGAGTTGCACTCGTCCGTTTGTCCAGCCATCCCTCTTTATTACACCTCACGTGATTAGTTTACTATATAGCGTAATGTGACGTCACAGGGAGATAATCGCTACTGTCACATATGCGACAGCATCATGTCACCCTCGCGTGGATCTAAAAATAAATATCTTGGAAATCCGATTACAAATTAACTTCTACGCATGCGTAATTGACCAAGGGAGATAAACGCATTTTGAT
Organism: Corbicula japonica; assembly: GCA_038501625.1. Taxonomy (NCBI): domain Eukaryota; kingdom Metazoa; phylum Mollusca; class Bivalvia; order Venerida; family Cyrenidae; genus Corbicula; species Corbicula japonica. The sequence continues at coordinate 69,610 of JAZAYU010000055.1, forward strand.
CATTATTTGTAGCCGCTTATTGAGCATTATTGATTTTGGACTTCCGGCGCTTGATTTTGTTCCCAAACGAAATTTGGTCATAGTCAAGATCTCTAAAAAACAAATGTTCGGTGTAATAAAATAAATATCACATCCCATTGGGGGAAACAGTACGAAATGTTAACCCTTGAGAAGGTAATGTCAACCTCGGCTAACGCCTCGGTTGACATTACTTCTCTCGGGTTAACATTTCGTACTGTTTCCCCCAATGGGATGTGATATTTATATAGTATAAATGTCCCCAAAATCTTGAGGCATCAACTCCTCATTAACTATCGGGGAGATTTCTTTCAAACATGCACAGATGATTAAGCACAGATGATAGTAAAGAAAATATTTTTTCCTTTGACCATTTTTTTTTTACCATTTTACCTAGTTATGGTCCTTTGTTACAAATATTATTGTAGCAGTGGGGGCGTCATTGTCTGAGGACACATTCTAGTTCATAACTGTTTAGTATGAACTATGGTATCATTATATTGCAGTGGTTTAATTTTAGAGTATTTTGCGCTAGGGAAATTGTGCAAAATTAAACACTAGCGAAATCAAACCATTGAATATCTAGTCTTCTGAGAATTCTGCAAATGCACCAATTTATGTATGCACGAAAAACAAAATACTGTGGATGCACCTATATTTGCGGGCATAAAATTTTGTGGTTTTCAGGTAGACACCATTTTTGTGGAATCTTAAATTTGTGGATCTCAATTTCCTAAGCTATGTATAAGTTATATTTCTTAATTGTACCCCCACTACGAAGAGGGGCATTACTTAAACCTTTTCATTTTGCAAGTCATATTTCTCAAAGTGGGTAACACTAGTGAGCATTAGCTCACAGATTTACTTGTTTGTTGTGGTTTGGAATTCATGGATCAATCTTCCCCTGAAAATAAGTACTCTACGAATATCAGCAATTTCACAGAAGCCAACTTGGTCTGATTACACCATAATGTAGCGTCTTTCAAACACCCTGGCTGTTACATGTAATAGTAGATTTCTATCTGACCTCAAAAGGCAATACTGTATTACTGAAAACACTTGTTTTATTTTTTCCAATACATATATTAATTATGCCCCCTTGCTTCAGTGGGAGTATATTGCTTTGCACATTTCGGTCGGTCTGTCTGTCTGTAACCAACCTTGTCTGATCAATAACTAAATAATGATTTGACATACAGTCCTCAGATTTGGTAGGGAGGTTAGTCATCACAGGTAGATGACCCCTATTGATTTTGAGGTCAGTAGGTCAAAGGTCACTATGACCTTCAATAAAATATCAGCAGCTAACTATCCAATTGGCATTTTGGGGGTTAAACATGTTTTACAAACATCTCTTGTTTCTGTGTGTAGGACACACCTGGGGACAGCAACTGTAGGAACAGTCCAATGTCCACCAACAGATCTTTGTTGCTAGACAACAGATATACAGCCTTCACTGTCCCATCTTCACTGGTTACCCAGGTAACTTACTAGATACTATGACATGTCTGTCCCATCGTTACTGGACCACAACAAACCCTGCAAGGTTTTGTTTCAATAACTTTTTTGTTAGGAAACTCAATAACAGAGTCAAGCATTAAGAGGTCGCAAACATTGCAAATCACGAAAACTAGCTAAAATTTCAAAAATGTATTTTGGGGGAAATACTTATTGCCACCTACATTTTAGTAAAGAAATGTATTTAGCTATGGATGAAGTAAATGTTTGCAAGCTCAATTTAGTCTAATTCGTGTTCTAATTACCAAGCACATACTTAAACAAAAGAAAAACCGTTTGCATGAGAACTCTGAAATTCATGAACAATATACCAAAGCAACTCATACCTGAAATAAGTATATGCTGATCTACAATGTTTAGTGCCAATTCGTCAAAATAATGTTAGGGTTTTCAAGAAATTTAAGAAAATCTTACTTCCTGGTTCAAAGTGAAAGTAGAATCTACTTTCACTTTGAACCAGGAAGTAAGATATTGGTTGCTTTGGTATATTGTTCATGAATTTCAGAGTTCTCATGCAAATGGTTTTTCTTTTGTTTTAGTATGTGCTTGGTAATTAGAACATGAATTAGGCTAAACTGAGCTTGCAAACATTTACTACATCCATAACTAAATACATTTATTTACTAAAATCTAGGTGGCAATAAGTATTTCCCCCAAAATTCATTGTTTGAAATTTTAGCCAGTATTCGCCATTTGCAATGTTTGCGATACCTTAACATCGTAGATCCGAATGGGATATGTCATTAAAGGAAATATTTGAATATAATGTGGTTACCGTGTGAAAATGTCTGCACAAGTATAAAAAATTCATGTTTTTATCCGCCCTATTGGAAAGCAGCCACAAAATTCCTCACTTAAAGAATGGTAGACACCATTTAGGCTCTACCCCCTGCTAGATGTCCTGCTTTCGTTTTTCCATTATTCCTGGTTACCTTGATAACATACTATATATTCTATCCTTGCTTTACCAAAATCACTGGTTACCCTGGAAACACAACATAAAAAGTAACAATACTTGATGACCTGCCTTCATTATCTCGCCAGCCCTGGTTACGTAGGTTACAACACATTGTCCAGTCCTTCATTGTTGATTACCCAGGTAATGCTGGACATCGGAGTCCATTGAATTGAAAATAAAAATTTAAAAAAAATAAAATTAAAAATTTACAGTAAATATTGTTTGATTTTTTAATTCAAAATATTTTTTATTCTAATATAATTTTTGAACCTTCATTCTTTTTGTTTCTAGGGTTGCCTCAATCAAAATAAAATTTGAAAGAAATGAAACAGACAAAATGGAATGTAAAGATTATTTGGAGCGCATCAAATTATCAATATGATGATTTTCATTAATGTTCAACTTACCAGTAAACATACTGATTTTCCCTTTTTATTGTCCTGTTATTGACAATGCTTAACCCTTTCCTCCACAGGCACACCTTTATTGCATTGGTGAAGAGTTTAGATCCAGATCAGCCGGCACATCTGTGCTTTCTGATCAGGATCTAAACTGTTCGCTTTTTGATTTTTTAAGGTTATTTCTGACCAAAATGCGACCAGTGCAGATCCTGATCAGACGGCACAGATGTGCCGGCTGATCTGGATCTACATTGGTTGCACATGCGTAAAAATGCGTATCTATGGAGGAAAGGGTTAAGATATCAATTCTATATTAGTAATCAGTTGTGCATCTTTTAAAAAGACAACTAAACAATTAAAGATGGCCTCTTGAACAATATTTTGTTTGTTCAGCGATTAATGAAAAAACTTACAATTAAACATTTTGAAAATGATTAATTTATTATTTTTATTATTTGAAAAATGTTGTTTTTACTTTGCTTTAACCTCTTTCATGCAAAAATTAAGTTTAGCATATAAAAAATATTATTTTATAAATGTTTGTTCATAGTTTTCAGAATGAAGTTTACCTTCTGAAAATAAATCATTATTTTAAATATTGGTTTACTATACTTCAACCTCTTTCATGCAAAAATTAAGAGTTTAGCATCTGAAAATAAAGAAAAAATATTATTTTATAAACGTTTGTTTATTATTATTTTATAAAAGTTTGTTTATTTTTTTTTTAGAATGAAGTGTATCCAGCCAGTTCTACCTCAACCACTGTCTCGGCATCCAAGGATTCCATTGAACATGAGAAAACATGAGACTTCTTTAGCATTCACAAACTGGAAAATTTCTTGGAAAAGTGTGTACATGATTTGTCTGTTAGAAGATGTACATAGAAATTCTGCAGTATACAGACCAGAACTTGAGCTCTCTATCTCTCGTCATTTATGAGGTCTTGGCGAAGAACTGCAAGAAATGTTGCTACTGGGGTGTTCAGTACAGGTGTACTAAAAATAATGGCCTTAGTAACAAACTTGACGTACTGAAGTGTTGATAGTGCTATAACAAAAAAATAATCAACAAATACAAGTGACATAGTATGTATGTTTACCAGTTAACCCTTTACTCAATATATATTCATGTTTAATCACATGTGTGAGAAGTCTAGATACAGATCAGCCGGCACATCAATACTGTCTGATTCTTGGTCAGAAATAGCCTTGAGAAACTATTAAAAGCGAACAGAGTGTTGTCTGACCTGGATCTGCACCTTATGCTTCTTGGTCAGAAATACCGTCATTGTTCGAATATAAGCCGCACTTATGTATAAGCCGCACCGCCCCCAAACCTGATGGAACAGATCAAAATGGCTTATAATGTATTTATAAGCAGCCAAACCTGTGTATTAGCCGCACCCCCAACTTTTTACCGCCGAATTCTGGGAAAAAAGTGCGGCTTATATTCAGACAATGACGGTAATCTAAAAATTCCAAAAGCTTATTAGATTTACACTGTCCATGAATGCCATAAAAGTCTTATATAATATTATGGAGGAAAGGGTTAAAACTATCCGTGATGTTGATATGTAATACACAAAATATATTTTAATTTGTCCTTGTTGTACTCACCTGTCCTGTGTTCATGTTAAAGACGATGAATAAAGATTATGACTGACAAGGTTTGTCCTCCTGCAAAACAACAACTATTTTCATCCAAGTTGATTAGTTACACACCAAAATAACAACTTCTTTCCCTCAGTTGATGTGTGATGCACTCCAAAATAACGATTATTATCCCGCCAACTCCCTCAACTGACCAGTGTTACTCTCCAGAAAAACAATTGATTCCCTCCAAGTAGACTAGTATTACACTACAAAATGCATGGGTGAAAGTTTTCCGGATTTCCGGATCTGTGATGGCCACCGAGGCTGTTTTTCCAAATCGCGTAAATCCGTTGAGAAAATTTGAGGGGGGGAGGGGGGGTAGCAGTCTTTCAAAAGTCGGTCGGTGACGATTAACGGTAAGGACTTCCATGTTTCCAAATATAGCAATGACGGTATTTTGAACGTCCAATTGTAACCATCCTATCTGATCATCTTCCAATCGTAATCGGGCTCCTATTTGGCGGGCTTTTGACGTCATCGACTTTTCTCGTCGACCCGGATATTTAAAAATTCTCGCCGGCTACTTTTTCTGCAAAAGAAAACATTAATTTTACCGATTTGATATCTTTTGTGTTCACTTTCGTCATACGTTAGATACGATACTGCATTTGCTTGATCTATACATGTATCCTGAATATTTGTTTATATCCTTTGAAAACCCAAGTCGCTATTTTAAACAAAACTTTTGCTTTACACGCACGTGGCTGTAGCATTAGCTCACTGAATGACGTCATTATTCTTATCCTTCTCGGGAGAATAACAACATGTGTCGGGGTGAAGGTCGTGTAGCTGTGTGCGCATCAATAGAGTGTAAAAACAATACACTGAAGATGTTCGAATGATTTTTTATTACGCAGAGAAAGCGTAGTAAGTAATACGTTTGTAATTATCATGCAACTGAAATGGCCTTGTGTCGGTAGACGGATACTGATAGGCCTACGTTTGTTTTCTTTACTTTTTATGCCGCGAGAAAATTACACAAAATCAAAAATTAAAGAAGTTCTACATCAGAATATGCCGTACAATTACGTCCTTTGGAAACTAAAACGCGAAAAAATTATGTACATACTTTGTATTGGAGATATTTATTATCAAATAAGCAGAAAAAAAAACAAGTAGGCCCCTACGTCAATTTTATAATTATTGAAAATATTCATGAAGTTCGATAATTTTTGTTTAGGGCGAATTTTCACTGAATTGAGAGGCATAGTTGAGGCCAAGCTGACAATAAATAATGAACCCATGCCTCCAGATGTCTAAATTTGGTGTTTCAAAAAGGCTCAAATGCACTTAAGAAATGGCTTCCCAAGGGTATATAAATTGCTATCTTCCAGGAGCTTTGGGGGGCTTCGCCCCCCTTGTCCCCCCACCAGGGCTTTGTCCTAGACCTACCGGGGGCCCTAGTGGCCCCCTGGACCCCCAGCAAAATTTTGAGGATTTCAGTTTTTTTCAACTTTCACCCATGCAAAATGTCAGTTGTTCCCCCTCCTGCCGTCATTAAGTGAAGTACTACAGTTACACTTAAAAATTACAACTATTTCCCGCTCAATCAACTACACTGTTACACTCTGAAAATAGCTATTGATTCCCTCGATCAGTGTAACAAAACAAAATAACAATTGTTTCCCTTTTAGTTTGCCAGTATTACACTCCAACATAACAATTGTTTCCCTCTCGGTAGGCCTGTCAAAAGTATTCTGTAAATAGACAAGGACTTTCAAAATTATAGGCAACATCAAGTTTCATGTAAAGTTGGGCTACCACTTGACAGTGTTGCTAGACAATAGAATCCCTATGTGTCCACTTGCTTTAGCAGGCCACACAAATGGTATATTTAATTGTCTAGCCCTTTTGAAGAAAAAACAATAAAAAGCGACTATGTCTGTCTGTCTGTCACGAAAACTTAATATTGGCTATTACTTTGATATTTCTTCATCAAATTCAGATTATGTTGTGTATGACAACATGGTCATAATGATGCCAAATTCTTTAGGTCAAGGTCACACTAAGATAGAGTTATGCCCCTTTTGTAATTGGATTTTGGCACAAAAACTTAACCCCCTTTTGTAATTGGATTTTGGCACAAAAACTTAACCTTAGCTATAACTTTGCCATTACTTTATATTTTTTCATCAACCTTTCAAATTAAATTGTTTATGACAACACAGTCGTGATGTCTCCAAATTTTTTAGGCCAAGGTACGCTCATGTTTGTACTTGGGAGTTTTTATTCTGAGACTAGGATTTAATAGAATTTTTTATTCTGTTAAGTGCCAGGAGCAACACAGTTGTTAAACTGAACACCCATCTAGTTTAGTTTTGAACCCACAGCTCAAGCTCTATCAATAATTAAGCATTGGTAATGCCAGGCAGATTTCTGCCCTTGATCAGATGGCAAATATCTGGCGGCTGATTTGGATCTACACTGTTTACCATGTTCTTTTATACTTAACACAATCTCAAAAAAGATCAGAATATTTATTGCCATAATGTCTTGGTCTTTTTCAATAACAAGTCAACTTGCTCCAGTTTGAGTCAAGGCCCTTTACTGATGTTTGACCAAGTACTGTTAGTACTGTCTGCTTACTAGTTTCAAATCTTTAATAAATCCAATTTTAATGCCCCCACAAAGTGGGAGGCATATAGAGTTGCACTCGTCCGTCCCCAAATCTTGTGGCATCAACTTCTCCTAAACTATAAGGCGGATTTCTTTCAATCTTGCACAGATGATCAAGCAGGATGTGTAGATGATTGAAAAGAAAGGATTTTTTCATGCCATCGTTTTCACCAGAGTTAAGGCCCTTTGTTAATTTCACTAATAAAATCTTGTGGCATCAACTCCTCATAAACTATCTGAGGGATTTCTTTCAAATTTACACAGATGATCAAGCAGGATGTGTACATGATTGTAAAGAAAAGATTTAGAAAAGATTTTTTCCTACGATCATTTTTACCAGAGTTTTGGTCCTTTGTTTATTAGAACTGTTGTAGCAGTGGGGGAATCGGTGTCCAAGGACACATTCTAGTTATCATAACAGTGTATCAGAAAGTTAACGGCCATAATACCTCAACCAAATTTGGAAACCAGCACGATTGCTTTAAGGATGAGGAGTAATAGCCCTTGCATTTCTGAATTTGACCAAATTAGCAGTCTACAACTTCAAGTTGAAAAATCTTCATGTCACAACTAATATTTAAACTTATTTATGAGCATACTATCTCCACGAAGTTCAACAACCAGCTCCAGTAACTGAGTTCTCTACCAAATTTATTTACTTTCCACATTGCTCCAGTATAATATTACAGAGTTATAACCCTTTAATATCTGAATTTGACCTATTAAGAACTGTCTGCTCTCCACCTGGAAAGCCTTTGTCTATCTTCACTGCTTACAGTCAAAGAGTTTTATAACCACTGGCACAGGTTATCTACAACAAGTCAACACTGCCGCTAGAAATAGGGAAACCACTCTCCAAACAAACAAACAAACAAGACAAGTGTCAACAAATTTTAATGTTGTATTTCAAACAAATCTCAAACAATTTTATGTGAAGTCTACAGTACCTTATACCATATTGCCGGTATGCTCTACACAATTTCACCTTCGAAATGTTAAGTTTTTTTATTTGGGATCTTAAACAGGTAGTAACTATAACAAGCTTTAAAGTTGAACAGTGTTGTGTTTTTAACCAGCAGTAAACAGTTTAATGTCTTCTTTCTTATTTAATTTAAGCATTTCCTCCATATATACGCATTTTTATGCGTGTGCGACCAGTGTAGATCTAGATTAGCTGGCAAATCCGTGGCGTCTGATCAGGATCTGCACTGGTCGCATTTTGGTCAGAAATAACCTAATGAATCTAATAGCGAACAGTTAAGATTCTGATCAGACGGCACGGTTGTGCCGGCTGATCTGGATCTAAACTGTTCGCCCACAAAATCAAAGTGTATCTATGGAGGAAAGGGTTAACTTCAGTAAAACTTAAATTCTGGAATGTTGTGTAGAATGTATCTATTAGCAATGATCACAAATAATGGTTCATTTTTAAACCCTTATCCAATGAATTTATGTAACTAGATTATGCAACTTAACCCTTCCTTCCATAGACACACCTTTATTGTGTGGGGAACAGTTAAGATCCAGATCAGGATCTTAACTGTTCACTTTTTGATTCATTAAGTTATTTCTTACCAAAATGTGACCTGTGCAGATCCTGATCAGACACCACGGATATGCTGGCTCATCTGGATCTATACTGGTTGCACATGCGAAAAAATGCATATATATGGAGGGAAGGGTTAAACCTGTCTGACTTGTTCATTGACCTGACTTTATTCATTTATTGTTCATATGGTTGATGGTTGTTTTGTAGATACAAATTTAACCTTTACTCCATATATACACATTTTATCGCATCGGATGAACCAGCTTATCTGGATCTACATTAACCATCCACACGATAAAGGTGTTTATATGGAAAAGGTATGAGTAAAATGCGAACAGTGTAGACCCTGATCAGACTGCACATAGTTATGTAGGCTAATAGAATCTACACCGGCCAAAAAGGTGCAGTAAGCTTTGCTTAGCATAAAAAAAGTAAAGTAACTAAACCAGTCTAAGTGAGTTCTTATCAATAATGAAAAGAAAATTGAATGTGGCCCTTCTTTTTTACAAGATAATGGGATTCTTAATATTCAAAAATAACAAAATAACATATTCCCTCTTTTTTACAAGATAGGGAATCCTTTAGTCTTTGCTCCAGGGAACTTATTAAAATAAATTGAAAATATTTTCATTATGTTCTTTAATCACTGCAGTGCTTGCTAAATCAGGGGCATTTATTAAATAATGTCACTGAGATAGTCTCTTTCAAGAAATGCTGCATTCTGCAATGTTAGAAGTATAACTTTGCTGCATGGCGCTTGCAAGCAAGACAATCAAGTAATCAAACATACAGATTCAAAATCAAAAGAGAAGTAAAACTTAATAAGAAATCCAAAACTTTCCTCAAGTTAAATGTAATACCACAGAAAAATTAACTTGAGTATTAATATTTGAAGAATTTCGTTGAAAGTTTAATTCATTTACACAACTAAAGGAGATCTTACTGGCCTGGAGAGAAATTTTTCCAAATCCATCAGTGAAGTACTGAAAGGTGGACAGATCTGAAGCACTGGGATTAACTGAGAAACATCATGAGAAAAGTTGTCTTTGGTGATATTCTTTGACATTTTTTATAATACCCGGTAATATATTTGGAAAGATCATAAGATTACCTATTTTTTCTTATGAATAATTGGTGATTTCATTTAACATTATGACTCTGTAAGGTAACTTTTTATGCGAAATGCATAGTTATCATTGTTGTTTGCTGAACCCTTTATTCATATTTACACATTTTCATGCATGTGCCACCAGTGTAGATCCTGATCAGCTGGAACATTTGTGCCATCTGATCAGGATCTGCACTGGTTGCATTTTGGTCAGAAATAACCTAATGAATCAAAAACCAAACAGTTTAGATCCTGATCAAACAGCACAGATGTGCCAGCTGATATGGAGTAAAGGGTTAATTTTATGATGTTATTTGTTGTGTCAAGGTTATACATGGGCTCAAAGGTTGTATATCATTTCAAAGATGCCAATTCCTTTGACGTGCACCAATTAGTATTATGGGACAATACATAGGTCTGATTGTTATGTCCAGTGGTATGATATGTAGACTGGAGCTTAAGTATTGTATACAAACATATTTATTGAATGCAAACAAACGTGTTACAGCACTTCAAGCCGGTTTTCCCCAAAATCTTTCAAGTTACTGTATATCCCTCAAACAAGGGAAATCAACTAACTGCTGATAAAAAAGTACAGTAACCCGGCAAATGTTGCTGCAGTATTGAAATCAGCTGTGTCTCCTGCTGTAGGACTTCACACATTTTTAAACGCTTTTCTCCATAAATGCGACTGATCGCATGGGTGTAGTGTAGATCCAGATCAGACAGCACATATATGATGTATGGTATAGGTCTACACTTTTCTTTTTTTTTCCAAAATACTCTAACAAATGTAAAAGCAAATATTGTAGAGCCTGATCGGATTGGGAAAATATGCAAGATGATCTGGATCAACACTGGTTGCCCAAGTGTGTATCTATGAAGTAAACAGTTTTCAAAATTTAAACTTTAAATTTTTTTAGAACCAAATTGGCTTCAATCTTGGTAGCTTACGACAGGAATACCAAATGTTATGACAAAGAGACAATTAGCAGCAGACAGTTGTCGGTTTACTGTAATTTTGATCTTGTTGTAGAAACGAGGACCCTGGTTTTGTGACGTTGTCGAGGCTGACGTGATCTCGAGGGAGGAAACAGCCTATTCATTGATCGAGAGCTGAGCATATCCTATCAGAGATTTATCACAGGGTGCCTCATTTGCTGCACAACCAGAATTCTGAAAGCACAATAACAGGAAAATATCATGGTTAACAACCCTTTCATCACTGATAAGCCTTTTATCAACTGTAAACCCATCTAGTCATTTTCTTGCCAACAGTTTAATTTGTTCTTTTTTAACACTTTATTCCAGCTATCGGATATCCTGTATTACAAGCAAACATCATAGATCCAGATCAACCTGAACTGTTAGCTTCTTGGTCAAAAATAACTTAATGAATCTAAACAACAAACAGTGAAGATCCTGACCAAAGGGAAAACAGATGTGCTGGCTGATTTAGATCCACAATTATCGCTCATGGGAGAAATGCCTTATCCCATGGAATTAAAGGGTAATAATGAATGAATTACACTATTTGTTGGTAAGATAATGACTGGATGGGTGTTCAGTTGAACATATGTTGTCCTCAGGTACTTGGTCAAAATGAAAAGTGATAGCTTGATAAATATTTCAAGAAATGGCAAAGTTATATCCAAAATTAACTTTTCTTCAGAAAATTTAAGTACAAAAAAAGTCCTAACTCCATCAATTGAGGCCTTGACCTAAGAATTTTGGTATCACAGACTACAACCGTGTTGTAATAGGCATTATGATACTTGAAAGACTGATGTAAAATATTAATGGCAAAGTTACAGCACTGTTTGCAAATATGTATTGCAAAGCAGTTAGCCCTCAAGTTCTCTTTCTGTAAATTGGTTTTAGTGCCTTATTCTTAAATTTGGTCATTTTATAAATGTTTGCTCTCTGGGTCTCTCCTGTGGGGAGGCTCTGTTTTCTGAGAGTGATTTTTCTGATTATTCTAATTAAATTTAGCCTTTTTATGACAAACACTGCATTGCCATACATACTTGATTTTTAAAAGATCAACCTTTTTCATTTATCCTTAAATATTTATGTTGGCATGCTTCAAAAGAAAGTAAAATTTTACTAGTTAGACAAGACTTTTATGGCATGTTGAAACAGTGTAGATCCATATCAGCCTGCACATCTGTGCCTTCTGCGATCAGAATCTACAATGTTTTCCTTTTAACCCTTTCCTGTACAGACACACCTTAATTGCTAGGGCGAACAGTTTAGATCCAGATCAGCCGGCACATCCGTGCCGTCTGATCAGGATCTAAACTGTTCGCTTTTAGATTCATTAGGTTATTTCTGACCAAAATGCGACCAGTGCAGATCCTGATCAGATGGCAAGGATGTGCCGGCTGATCTGGATCTACACTGGTCGCACATGCGTTAAATGCGTATCTATACAGGAAAGGGTTAATTCATTAAAGTCATTTCTGAGCAAGAAGCGAACAGTGACGACCCTGGTCAGAAGGCATGGATGTGCTGGCTGATCTGGCTCTAAACTCTTCACTCATGCAATAAAATTGGTTATAAGGAGTACATGTAAATATATTATTTTGGTAACTCAAGGTGACTATTTTGTCACAGTGCTAACTTTTGCTGTGATAGTTTACAAGCTGATACTTACTAAAGCAAATGTAAGACTCTTCAATGTCCTATTATCTATAATTTTCTGCAAGTTGGCTGCAACTGAAAATAAAAGAAGTCACAATTAGGTAAAATCTTCCAAAGGGGAAGTCAGTTATATAATTTATATAAAAATTCACTCTTTATTTTTGAATTTTTAAACTCGTGTTCTTCTTCAAGAAAAATACAGTAGTATTTTTCTTGAAGAAGAACACGAGTTCGAAAATTCAAAAATCAAGAGTGAATTTTTATAAATTATAAAAGAAGAAAATGATACAACAGCATTTAGAAAAACCCGCATTTGATAAGATACCTGTTTTTGTGACACACCACCACCATATGTTTTCAAATACATGTATCATTATTTGTTGTTTACATGAAAAAAGAGGCAATTTGCAGAGAAACTTTCTCTCAAGTTACACTTTTAATCATATGTGTACCAGATCTGCCTATCATCGTGCAGTCTGATCTGGATCTACACATTTCACTACTTGGTCAAAAGTAAATCTAATGAATCTTTGAGAGAATAGTGGAGGTCCTAATAAGTCTGTACTTTTTGAGCAGGGTGATCTAGAATCACACAGGTCACATATGGGATATAAACTGTATCCTTGGGATAAAGGAGTAGATTATAAGTATCTTGCATGAGTGTGAGGTGAAGATGGAAAAATCTGTCACCGAGGGGGAACTGTTTTTGCGGGAACGAGGCTCTGCTGTGTTTCCCCCAAAACAGTTCATCCGAGGTGACAGATTTTTCTATCTTTACCGAATGTCTCATGAAAGATATTTTTTCTTGCATACCTTTTACTGTTCATAACATTTGTGTACATTTATACAAACTAAATTTTGATTCCTTACGCTGAAATACTGACGTTAACGCAAACCTTATTTTCAAAATGACGTCACTAACTTGAATATATTATGTCAGATACTTGAAGACGTGACGTCATTTGGTAGCACGCGAACATTATCTTTCCCCAGGGAAAAGATAAGATTTTCTTTTCCCGGTCAATCACGCAGAAATACTTGTCAGGTATGCAAGAAAACTTTTCTCCCACTCTCAACTCAACCTCTCAGTCATGTAGCTGATATTAGGTATTAACAAGAAGACACGGCACTGAGACTAAAACCAGGATGTCTTCTTAAATTATAACTGAACAAGGTACATAACTGTGACAAAATACAGCCAAGAGTTATGTAACTTGTCTTGATACATTGTAATTGCTATTGTGATGTCAGACAAATGTGTTAATATTCAAAGTTCTACCTTGAATGATTACTGAGTAAAAGTGAACTTAAACCAAAAACTTAATGAAATGTTGAGCCCCACCCCCTCAACCCTGTCCAATGACATAACTTAATCTAATAACTTTTTCACTGGTAAAAACAAAAATATACAACTTACCAACAATCATATCTTTGCCATCTACAAGGCCTGCCTCTACCAGTTCTCGAGAAACACTGTCTGAGGAGTCTGAAATAAAATAACGCAGCATTTGAAAAACGTATTAACAAGAGATATTTGTAAAACAGGAATGCCCCCAACTGCCAATTGGATAGTTATCTGCTGTTATTTTATTGAAGTTCACAGTGACCCTGACCTTTGACCTACTGAGCTCAAAATCAATAGGGGTCATATACAGTGATGACAAACCTCCAAACAAAATCTGCGGACTGTATGTCAAATCCTTGTCTATGTACTGATCAGACCAGGTTGGTTGTTTGGTAACCGGCACATTAAAATTCCTCATGTAACTTTGATTTATTTCAACACCCAGCACAATTTGTGCTATTGTAAATTTCAAAAAATACGAGCTTAGACCATGAAAAAAATAATTGATGTTAACACATAGCACATAGCCACATGAACCCATTCACACCAAACAACATGCATACTAAGCTCAAGATCATTAAACTAAATCAGGAGATCAGTCTCAAATCTCAAGAATCTGATTGGCTGAAATGGCGACTGGTCGCCATTTCAGCCAATCAGATACTTGAGATTTGAGACTGATCTCCAAACTAAGTTTTATGATCTTAGGCACTGGTTTGATGAACAAGCAAAAAATAAATTTTTCTTACTGTAAGGGGCAGAATCATCTTTCTACTTAGCATAAGAGCAAACAGTTTAGATCCAGATCAGCTGGCACATCTGTGCAGTCTGATTAGGATCTAAGTAATTGCTTTATTATACATTAAATTATAATTTAAATTGGACCAAGAAGCAAACCATTCAGATCAGTGCCCAAGGTTATAAAACTGAGCATGGAAACCAGACTCAAATCTCAAGCATCTGATTGGCTGAAATGGCGACCAGTCGCCATTTCAGCCACTCAGATGCTTGAGATTTGCGACTGGTTTCCAAACTCAGTTTTATAACCTTCAGCCCAGATCAAAGGGCATAGATATGCCAGCTTATCTGGATCAATATGGTTGCACATGTGATAAAGGCTTATAAAGACCTCAGTACAGTGAAACCCCGCTATTAAGACCACATGACGAGAAGTAACCATTACCTTGTCCTGGAGTGAAGTCAAATTTAATATCATTAAGTTCTCTCTTCTCATTCCTGAAAACAAAAAAAACACTAATCATCCATATAAAACACACATTTAGTTCCATAAAAAAGAAACAGAAAAAAATTGATTTTTTATTCTTTGACCAGACATTGTTGATAAACAAAAAAACCTTTTTTTGAAAAGTGTCACACAGGTACTTATATCTTCAAAGGCACAGAAGTGCAAAATTAAATCACTTCCAGACAAAATACCATTTGGTGTATAATTATTTTGCATAAGCTGACATAATTCCTTTTATGAATCTTGCAGGTAATTGATCTTTTAATGTTTAGACAATTATTTCAGTGTTGTTGTTTTTTTTGCCTTGCTGTGGTATCATTTAATATTATTTAGTTTCCGGGGATCAAAAAGGCACAATTGACATTTTTGCTTGGGCATAAATAATTGCCCTTGTAATGAAACAATAATACAGTTAGCAAAAATATGGCCTTATCGCAACCAGTCCCTTTAACCCTTTCCTCTATACCTTTGTACGCATGTGCGAACAGTGTCTACAGATCAAGATCAGCCTGCATATTAGGTTATTTCTAACCAAAAAGTGAACAGTGCAGATCCTGATCAGCTGCATGCATGTGCCAGCTGATCTGAATCTACATTGTTTGCATATGTGTAAAAAGGCGTTAATATGGAGGAAATGGTTAAAGTTATTACCTAAGTCTAAGCACCAAGTTGACCACTGCATTTGGATCTATGGGTTCTGCTGGTTTGGATTCTGCCTCAGCAGGAGCAGGAGTGTCCTCATCG
The DNA here is from genome assembly GCA_038501625.1 of Corbicula japonica. NCBI lineage: Eukaryota > Metazoa > Mollusca > Bivalvia > Venerida > Cyrenidae > Corbicula > Corbicula japonica. The sequence continues at coordinate 85,408 of JAZAYU010000055.1, forward strand.
GGGACTGGCTTTTCTAGTGGGGTCTTTGAAGTCTCTTCGGCCGGTTCTGGATTTTCAGGTTTCTTTGTGGACATTTTGGCAGCCCCCTCAGCAAGCTTCACAACGTCTTCATCATCCTCATCTAGGGGTGGTACCCGTGGCGACTGTGAATCAGAAACCTCTTCCTATCATTATGCCCCAGTCCCTAAGCTACTGGGTGTCTCTAACTAGCACATTCAAATCAGTTCACAGATTATCCCTTTACTCAATATATATGCCTTTTTGCGCATGTGTGACCAGTGTAGATCCAGATCAGCTAGCACATCCATGCCATCTGATCAGGATCTGCACTGTTCACTTTCTGGTCAGAAATAACCTAATAAACCAAAAAGCGAACAGTGCAGATCCCAATCAGACATCATGGATGTACTGGATGATCTGGATTTACACTGTTCGCACATGTGATAAAAGGCATATATATAGAGAGAAAAGGATTAAACTAACATATTGTCTCTGTCAACATCCATGTCACACTCATGAGAAGAACAATATAAACAGATGTACATTTCCAGAGATGCAAAAGGAAATAGCGAGATCTAGGAGTGATTACAAAATATTTCATGCATTAGTATATCATACCAAAGAACCAGCCTTAAAACACAAACATGATGGAACAAAACCTTTATATTTGAAGACTTTTTTCTGCCAACCTGACAGACATATTCCTTAATTCTACAATCTTCTGTTATGTGTTGTTTGCTATGGATTTCATTAGTGACAGTATTTTTAAGAGGTATTGGAATCAGTTATTAAAATATCAAAAAGTCATTTTGAATCTGAGTCGAGAACTGAAAAGATTCTAAAATATTGGTCAACTGGCTGCTAAGATAATTTCATTTCAATATCACTCTTATCCGGGCTTTCATTTTAAGGTGACCAGTGACATCATCAATTTATGTACAAAAATTGATTTTTCAATAACAATCTTTGTTACAAAATTTTTTTCCAAACGAAATTTACCAAAAAATACACATTTATAATAAGTTTCTAGTTTTCTTTTATTAAAAAACATTCTCTTGTATTTAGATTTTCATAACTTAATATCTATATTTTGTGCACAAGAATTGATGATGTCGCTGGTCACCATTCAAAATGGCTGCCTTCAAACATATTTAATTGAAATTAGCAACTTCAGACAGTACCAGTTAACTTATTTATGGTTCAATTCTTTTTCTCGGGTGTACAAAAATTGTAGTTCTTTGTAATCATATATATTTCAATATGTCTGGAATTCCCCTTCAAGCATCCTAACATATAGAAGATCCAGGACCCTGCAGGACTCGGACATGGCTGCCAGTATAAATTACACTATTTTTTAAGCATCCTAACATAAAGAACAGCCAGTACCCTGCTGGACTCGGACACGGCTGCCAGTCCTTCCTCAGATTCTGCTTCCAGTTCATCGTCAGACCATTCCCAGGTCCCGTCCTCTGTTTTGTGTAATCTGCCACTGGAACCCGGTACTCTCTTTACCTACAACAACGATCTTCCCTCTTTATTTTAAATAATGGACAGTAAAATGTTATACTGAACAGCCAATATTCACATATTTTAAAGATGAAACAAATGACATAATAATTAACAATTTTGGCATTGTATGTTGGCACGGCGTGGGGGTGTAGGGACCTGGTTAGGTTAGGGTGATCAATAAAGAAAAGATTTAATAGGATTATAGACAAATATATACTTGACTGATAAACTTTGTTTATCATGGTAAACAAGGGCACAAGAATATAAAACTAACAAGTCTCCATATCAGCCAATACTGTATGATGCTTGAGATTTGAGAATGGACTACAATGATCTCAGTTTTATAATCTTCAACCAAGTTTAGAAACTTTCCAAGCTGTACAATGTAGCTATAGTAGTTAGAAAAGATATGAGCTTACATGCAATATTTAACCATATATATTTTTTAATTTCAAGTTGACAGAGGGCCAAAAATTGATTTACCAAAAGAAAACTAATATATACTGTAACCAACTCAGTAAATAATGAAGCACAAATGTAGACATCTGAAAGCTACAGTAGTTTGTAAGATATAATAAGGTTGCAAACTTAAACCTTCAGTGACACCCACACTAGCAATTTAATATATCAAGCAAAACAGATGCAGTTTTCAAACAATAGAGATTAACATGCTAGAGTTTTTTAGTGACAACAATTTGCTAGCATCCCCTTCCACTGAAACTTAATGCTACTTAACTTGTGTTGTAATCAATATACAGGTAAACAGGTAAACACATGTAAACAGGTGAGCATTATACCCAAATAACATGCCTGTAAATCATTGATTAACATTCTCAATAACAAAAAATAACAATGTATTGTATTTCAATGAATTATTATTCCAGTCTGGAAATATGTTATCAAGATACTTTACTAGGGAGATCATGTGACCAAATCAAAGGCTAAATAAAACATGTGACAGTCTACCTTCTGTGGCTTGACGGAGGATCCATCTGACAGCAACACCTTCATCAAATGCGTTTTGTCCTGAAATATGGTTAAAATACTGTTTTATAGACTTTCAAGGTTGTCAACAGCTTTTGAAAATCATAGGTTATTCCTTTCCTCCATAGATTCCCTTTTATTGCATGGGCAAACAGTTTAGATCCAAATCAGCTGGCAAAGCCATGCCATCTGATCAGGATCTACACTGTTTGCTTTTGGATTTGTTAGGTTATTCCTGACCAAAATGCGACCAGTGAAGATCCTGATCAGATGGCAAGAATGTACTGGCTTATCTGGATCTACACTGGCTGCTCAAGTGTAAAAAAAGGGTACACATGTATACAGAGGAAAGGGTCTATTTACTTTCAGCCATGGCTAAAACTGAGCCATTTAACCCTTAACCCCATGGTATATGACTGTTATCCCATGAGTGAACAGTGTAGATCCATATCTGCCAGCACATTGGTCTGAAAAAAGTGTTTACCATTTACCTACTGCTGATCTGGAGATCAGTCTCAAATCTCAAGCATCTGATTAGCTGAAATGGTGACCAGTCGCCATTTCAGCCAATCAGATCCTTGAGATTTGAGACTGATCTCAAAAAATAGTTTTATGATCTTGGGCCTTGCTGGTTCCTGTTTTAACCCTTTATAGCATGGGTGTCTAGTGTAGATCCGGATCTGAACGGAATCTTCAATGTTGGCTTCTTGGTAAGAGATACCCTAATGAATCTAAAAACAACCAGTGTAGATCCAGATCTGACAGCACAAATGTGATTTACACCAGTCACCCATGGGATGCCATATCGCATGGATGTAAGAGTTGAAACAAAAATCATCACTCATCCAAAAATGACTACCAAGAAAAAACAAAACAAAAAAAAAACAATGAATTTTATTACCATTCAAGAAAACACATGAAAATTTGTTTGCATAAGATATGCTTCAATTTTTCTCATTTAGATCATGAAAAGAATATTTACACTGCATAAAAGTTTGAGTGGCAAGCATAAAGAAAATTATTGAATAACGAGGTAATATTATGAAAATTTCCTACCTTTGCCTTCTTGATAAATTCATGTTTGAGAAGTTGCTTGGAAGTAGGCCTGAAAAATGAAAACAACCCAACATATACATGTGTATAGATTGATATACAGCCTGTTTCAGCAACAAACATGTTAACTTTTCATTGAAAAATTTGAAGTAAATTATTTGAAAAGTATAGTTCAAAATATTTTGATGGCAATGTATCAAGTAACTTCATAAATATGGAGTTTATTCAAGAAAAATCTGACACTACATGAACAAGTTTGGGAGTTAGGGATGGGGTGGCAGGTTGGTCTTACTTATTTTTGGTGTATGCAAAGACTGTCTGTTTATTTCTCATTGTACTGGGTGGAGGTGTAATTTGTAATTAAATATAAAATAAAGTTGCACCTAACTTAACCCATTACTCCATATATGGCTTTTTACACAAGTGGCACCATTATAGATTCAGATCAGCCAGCAAATCTACACAAGTTTTTTTAATTTTCTTGGTCAGAAATAACATAATTAATCAAAAGCAAACAGTGCAGATCCTGGTTAGACAGCAGGGATGTGCCAGCTGATCTGGATCTACACTGTTAGCCCATACTATAAAGGTGTACAAGAGGAATATATATGGAGGAAAGGTTAAAGAATCACACCTCTGTCCTTGCATCCACCAAAAACCCTTCACTCTCAACAGTTTTGTTAGTCTTCAATATTTGTTCAACAAGTCTTCAATTAAAACAACTTATTAAGTAAAACTTCCCATAAAGACCTCACCAAAATTAAGATCACCACAATAATAAGTCCAATATAATCAATGTCCCTTTTAAAAGTTTTCATTTTTATTTATCTATTTTCTACCCCTTGAATTAAAACCACCCCACCATTAGGGCCACTTATGTCCAGTCTACAGCATAGATCCTGGTGAGACTATGTACAACTGACAAATATCCATGAAGTAAAAGGTTAAGAGCCTGAGGAATAACAAATGAGCATAATGGGTAGTCAGAAAAGACTGGAAAAATGTAAGTGAAACCCTACATTACATGTATGATAACCTCAATAATAAGACCAGTATTCAGTTGTCCCATTTTGTAGTTTTGCACTATTTTCTACCCCAAAATAAAGACCTGGGCTGAAGGTTATAAAGCTGAGATTGGAAACCAGTCTCAAATCTCAAGCATCTGATTGGCTGAAATGGCGACCAGTCGCCATTTCAGCCAATCAGATGCTTGAGATTTGAGACTGGTTTCCATGCTCAGTTTTATAACCTTGGACACACCTTGCTATAAAGATCACTTTTTCCCTGTCCAAAAGGTGGTCTTAATAGAGAGGTTTCACTGTACAATGTAAAGGTACATGTAAGAGAGTACTAGGTACCTTTTTTCAGGTTCCTTCTTGAGGCAGTCAGAGACGAATTTGCGGAAGACCTTGCTGTAATTCTTGTACTGATCCTTATCTTCGGCACCAGCATCCAGGGACGGCGGGTCATTTTGTAACGTCAGCATCAACACCTGCAACAACAACCATCTTCCATGGGTATTACTTATAAATGATACATATACCTCTTTTATCAATTGAATTCTTCTTTAAAAATTCCTAATCTTAAAATTTTTTGGATGACCCATACATCTTGGAATTTCAGACTGCACATCAAAAGTTTATTCAAGCAGTCATAAACAGCCACTTATTTTTTGTAAATTTTACAGCTAAATAAAGGCTGTTTCACCTAACCAAATTCCTAATTCCCAATTCCCAATTCTTCGATCATATTCCATTACTACTAAAATTCTTCTTATTGAGTCAGATTTTTATGTATCAATGTTCTTATAACACTGGCAATGTATCCTCACACACCATGGCCCAAGATAAAAACTAGAAATGTGTCCATAGGACACGGATGCCCCCGCTATGCATGTTTGTCATGGTGAACATATATACCAAGTTATTTGAAAATCCAATAAGTAATAACAAACTCACAGCCCAGACAAGAAAATTCTGGTTTTAGTAATAGTGACCTTGACCTTGGACCTACAGGCATGGGAATTGTACATAACACAACGCCTTGTCTTAGTGAACATTTGTGCCAAATTATTTTGAAATCACTCTGTTAATAGCGAAGTTATAGCCAGTACAAGAAATTTCTATTTTTTGTAACAGTGACCTTGACCTTGGACCTACAGGCATGGGTATTGTACACAACACATCGTCTTGATATAATGAACATTTATACCAAGTTATTTTAAAATCCTTTTATAAGAAATAACAAAGTAACAGAGCAGACAAGATTTTTATAACAAAATTCTATTTTTAGTAACAGTGACCTTGATCTTTGACCTTTAGGCACGGGTTATGTACACGACACACCGCCTTATCATGGTGAACATTTGTGCCAAGTTATTTTGAAATCCCTCTATTCAAAAGGAAGTTACAGCCTGGACAAGAAAATTCTATTTTTAGTAACAGCGACCTTGACCTTGGACCTACAGGCATGGGTATTATACGCGACACACCGTCTTGATATGGTGAACATTTATACCAAGTTATTTTAAAATCCAATAAGAAATAAGAAAGTAACAGAGCGGACAAGATTTTTCCAACAAAATTCTATTTTTAGTAACAGTGACCTTGACCTTGGACCTACAGGCATGGGTGTTGTATGCGACACACCGCCTTGTCATGGTGAACATTTGTGCCAAGTTATTTTGAAATATCTACATTTATAAGGAAGTTACAGCCTATACAAGAAAATTCTATTTTTAGTAACAGTGACCTTGACCTTGGATCTACAGGCATGGGTATTGTACACGACACACCGTCTTGATATGGTGAACATTCATACCAAGTTATTTTAAAATCCAATAAGAAATAACAAAGTTACAGAGCGGACACGATTTTCGAACATACACACACACTGACACACACACACACACACTGACACACACACAGCCAGGGTGAACACTATATGCCCTTCCGCCATAATATGGCGGGGGCATAAAAAACTTAATCAAGAGACCAGTCTAAAATCTCAAGCATATGATTGGCTGAAATGGTAACTGGTTGCCATTTCAGCCAATCAGATGTTTGAGATTTGAGAATTGTCTGTAATCTCAGTTTTATGATTTTGGTCCCATATCAAACAAGAGGGCCAATTGGCCCTAAATCGCTCACCTGATTCTTAGAGACATGAAAGGTAGAACAGAACACTTTGGATCTCTCAAGGGCCATAACTCTGGAACGCAATATGGAATCTAGCCAGTTCAAGAAAGGAACGGAGATCTTATAGTAACTCAAGTATTGTACAAGTCTGTTTAAATTCAATTACAAGAGGGCCAATTGGCCCTAAATCGCTCACCTGTCAAACTTGACCTAGATATCATTGAGATAAACATTCTGACCAAGTTTGAAGAAGATCGGACCAAAATTAAGACCGCTAGAGTGCAGACAAAATTTTTATATAATTTGACCCAGTGACCTAGATTTCAAGGTCACATAACCCAGTTTCAAACTTGACCTAGATATCATCGAAATATACTTTCTGACCAAGCTTGAAGAAAATCCAACCAAATTTAAGACCTCTAGAGTGCAGACAAGCTTTTTCCTTAATTTGACCTACTGACCTAGTTTTAAGGGTCACATGACCCAGTTACGAACTTGATCTAGATATCATTGAGATAAACATTCTGACCAAGTTTAAAGAAGATTGCACCAAAATGAAGACCACTAGAGTGCAGACAAGATTTTTATATAATTTGACCTAGTGACCTAGATTTCAAGGTCACATGACCCAGATTCAAACTTAAACTAGATATCAATAAGATAAACATTCTGACAAAGTTTCAGAAAGATCGGACCAAAATTAAGACCTCTACAGTGCAGACAAGCTTTTTCTTTAAATTGACCTACTGACCTAGTTTTAAGGGTCACATGACCCAGGTACCTACTTGATCTAGATATCATTGAGATAAACATTCTGACCAAGTTTAATGAAGATCTCACCAAAATTGAGATTGCTAGAGTGTGGACAAGATTTTTCTATAATTTGACTACCTAGATTTCAAGGTCACCAAGTTTAATGATGATCTCACCAAAATTGAGACTGCTAGAGTGCGGACAAGATTTTTCTATAATTTGACTACCTAGATTTCAAGGTCACATGACCCAGTTTCGAACTTGATCTAGATATCAATGAGATAAACATTCTGACCAAGTTTGAAAAAGATCGGATAAAATTTTTGACCGCTAGAGTGCGGACAACAATTGTGAACGGACGACGGACGGACGCCGGACGAAGGGTGATCACAAAAGCTCACCCTGTCACTATGTGACAGGTGAGCTAAAAAAATTAAGCTGCTATTGTGCAGACAAGGTCTAAATAGTTAGTTTTTGCACTTTCAGGGGCCATTACTCTGGAACCAATAATGCAATATGACAATTTGAAGAAAGGAACCAAGATCTTATGGTAATGAAAGTGAAGATCAGACCAAAATTAAGACACTATAGTGCAGAAAACCTTTATAATAACTTGACCTAGTGACCTAAATTTCAAAGTCACATGACCCAGTTTAAAACTTGACCTAGATATCATTGAGATAAACAATCCTACCAAGTTTGAAGAAGATCTGACCAAAATTAAGACTGTTAGAGAGTGGACAAGCTTTTTCTATAATTTGACCTAGTGACCTAGTTTTCAAGGTCAAATGACCCAGTTTTAAACTTGAACTAGATGTCATTGAGATAAACATTCTGACCAAGTTTGAAGAAGATCGGACCAAAATTTAGACCGCTAGAGTGCGAACAAGATTTTCTATAATTTGACCTAGTGACCTAGATTTCAAGGTCACATGACTCAGTTTCAAACTTGACCTAGGTATCATTGAGATAAACATTCTGACCAAGTTTGAAGAAGATCCAACCAAATTTAAGACCACAAGAGTGCAGACAAGCTTTTTCTTTAAATTGACCTACTAACCTAGTTTTAAGGGTCACATGACCCAGTTACGAACTTGATCTAGATATCATTGAGATAAACATTCTGACCAAGTTTAAAGAAGATCACACCAAAATTAAGACTGCTAGAGTGCAGACAAGCTTTTTCTATAATTTGACCTAGTGACCCAGTTTCAAACTTGACCTAGATATCATTGAGATAAACATTCTGATCAAGTTTGAAGAAGATCAGATAAAAATTTAGACCGCTAGAGTGCGGACAACAATTGTGAACGGACGACGGACGGACGGACAAAAAGGGTGATCACAAAAGCTCACCCTGTCACTATGTGACAGGTGAGCTATAAACCATATAACAATACTACAGTTATACCTTCATAGGAGGGTACTTGTGATAAGGGGCAGTGCCGGTTGCCAGCTCGATGGCTGTTATACCCAGACTCCAAATGTCTGCCTTGAAGTCATAGCCAGTAACCTAAAATAACAAAATGTATTCATACCGTAAATATATACACAAAAAACATCATTAAGAACACACCAATATTAAGACCACCTCAACAATAAGACCTCTACTCAGCCGTCATATTTTTGCAGTTTTGCACTATTTGCCTCCCCCAAATAAAGACCACTCTAATATAAAGACTTCTTTTTCCTAGTCCCAAAGGTGGCCTTAATAGCAAGGTTTCACAGTTTACTGACGCGATTTAAAACTGTGCTGGGGAACATACATGGTAAAATGTTAGAAACATGATTTGTTAATCATTTAATGCAAAAATCATGAGAAATTCATGGGAAAAAATCATTTTGACATCTAACACAAGCAAGGACTATTTTACAACCCTAAAAAGACAATTTGAAATACATTTTGAAAATTAAATTATATCTGGAAATAACTTGCAAAATGGAAGACCCCATGAAAATGCTGATTTACCTAAACTTTGAAAGTTTATGCCCATGTAAATAAATTGTCATCTTTGTGAAAAAAACAGTATATTAACTCATTCTTATTTCAACTTATACCATTTTTGCACTTAGGTGACAAAATGCATTCGCAGTGTACCTGTTCCATGACCTCTGGCGCCATCCAGCAGGGCGTGCCAACAAACGTGTGCCGCACAGATTCTCGAGTCTGATCCTTCCCTGTAGCGAGCCACGCTGACACACCAAAGTCTGAAACATACATGGTACAGTATTGACTTCATTGTTTTCCACGTAATACTGTGGTATCATTTGATTTCCACGGGATTATATTTGATAATTTTGCTTAGAAGGCAAAAATCACACTTTCACCCAGACATAAATTCATGTAGTATAATTATTCCCAAAAGTTAAAAAATTTAATGGTTTGATTGCGCTGGGGTCTGATTTGGCACTCTTTCCCTCATGCGAAATAAGCTGAAATTGATCGTACATGAAATATAATGATACCACAGTATATTATAACTCTTAGCTCCTGATGTATGTATACTGGCTTTATCATGTGTGCCATCAGTGTAGAGATCCATGAGCTGGCACATCCACACCAACTGAGGAGGATCTACAGTGTTTGCTTCTTGGTCAGAAATCATCTAATGACTCTAAAAGCAAACAGTGAAAATCCTGATTAAATGGCATGGATGTGCCAGCTGATTTGGATCTCCACTGAGATAACAGCAATGCCACAGAGTAAAGCGTAACAAGAGTGCCAAAGTGCCACAAAATACGCCCATCAAAGAATTTGCCCTTTTTTAACCAACTGAATAAAGATCCATAAATTGAAGTTGCTGAAGCGATTTAGCTAGTTATCAAACTTGGTCTAGATATTATACCCATAACCATTTTCCCCAAGTTTCATAAAGATCGATCAACAACAGTTTGAGTTATTCAGTGGACATTGCTGTGGACGCCACCCGAACACATGCCCGCCATGGGTGTGCCCACCTAAACATGCGTATAAAAATTCAGTGCGCAATGACAAGTCTAAAACATAGATTTCAATATTAATAATCAGCAAGTTTGTATCATTAAGATATATAATTTCTGGTCATTTAAATTCCATTAAACCCTTACTCCATGGGATATGGCTGTAATTCACAGGCCAACAGTGTAGACCCAGATCAGCCGTCAAAACTGTGCCATATAAGCAGGATCTACACTATTCCTGTTTTGATTCATTAAGTTATTTCTGACAAAAAAAAGCAAAAAGTGCAGATACTGATCAGACAGCATGTAGGTACCAGGTAATTAGGATCTTCACTGGTGGCACATGTGATAATAGGTTAAGATTTTAAAGTATTTGTACACTTTTTCTACAAAAGCCAACTGTAAGAGAAATGGACTAACAGTAAGTATCATACCTGCAATGTATACTGATCCATCCTTCCCAAGTAGAATGTTTCCAGCCTTAATATCTCTGCAACCAGAATGCAGTATTGAATTAATCTAATGTATATATTGAAGCATTTACAATAGTTATACAAATCATTTACAACAAAAAGCTATTTCAGCCTTTGGAAAAAAATAGTGGTAAAAATATATATCTAATAAAACTTTTAAAAACCAGAGCGAGTAAATAAAGGGCAATAACTCAAGAATCACTGGAGGACTCTAGATAGTTATCAATCTTTGCAGAGGTATTATGGTCATTAACATTCTGACAAAGTCTGGAGACGACTGCAATAGTATAAATAATTTAGAGAGTGGACAACTTTTGTTGATGCCACCCTCCACTGGACTGGTGTATCAGTAATAATATCCCATTTTTCAAATGGGCGTATAAAAGAGATGGTTGCAGAACTTAAACATTAATTCCAAGATGACAAAGGGCCATAGTTTGATCAAAATGAAAGCTAAGAGCCTCTTATAGAACTATAGAACAGCAAGAACTATTCGAACGATGATAACAACAAGTGTACTAAATTGGAATGCAGACTTCATGGCTAAACTTCCTTGAAGCATATTGCCAACACTCACGAAAACTCACATCCAGGCCATCTAATCTGGATCTACATTGTTCCCTTCTTGATCAGAAATAACCAACAAAATCTCAAACTTTGCTTATATGCAAAACTATTGCATTACCTTCTTGATTTACACATAGATAAAATATTATAGCATATAAGTGACCAAAAGCCATCTGACCTGGCTCCAAGGTTATAAAACTGAGCATGGAAACCAGTTTCAAATCTCAAGCATCTGATTGGCTGAAATGGCGACCAGTCGCCATTTCAGCCAATCAGATGCTTGAGATTTGAGACTGGTTTCCAATCTCAGTTTTATAACCTCCAGACCTGGATCTACAATGTACACTGTTTGCCCATGAAAAAAGCTCATGTCTATAGGATAAAGTGCTAATCAGGATGTGTTTACCTATGGATCTGTCCGTTACTGTGGAAGTACTCTAGTCCTTTAAGAACCTCTTTTAGGATTGTAGCGATTGTTGCCTCATCAAACACTCCATTTGTACAGTTCCCAGTTCGCATTTTAGCCTTGATAATATCTAACATTGATCCTGTAGGGGAAGTTATTTATAGATTAGACTTACAATATGCATGTAACAACCAGGCTTAAAGGGAGATGTGCAGGATTGATGAATGGAACAGATTTGCGAAAAGGGTTATTATTCAGTTGAATATCATTATTTGAAGCTCAAATATTGATTTACACCCGAAATATTTCAAACCAATATTATATAAAAAAAAGATATATAAATGGTGTTTCCTATCCTATGCGACATGCATACTTTAGCTATTTTTGTATTTCCCGCGTAAAGCCGCGGTGGTTTTTGGGATTGTCACGTGATCACTTCAACCAAAATACGCATTCGGTGTACCTTGCCGACTATCGATGTAGCCATTTGTTTCAAAATGCCATAGTTGTTGTTGTTTAATTGTTGAATGACCATGTGACATTCCCATGATCGCTAAATATAGAATGTATTTTTGTATAGGGATTTCTTCAGCGGATTGTTTTCAGGTCCGGTAAAATGGTAAAATTAACCGAAAACTTCCTCCTGGAAGGTTTGAAATGTAGAGTTTAGTGAAAAGTACACGTAAGTGTTACATAGATCGATCTGTTTACGATTTTACCGAGTACACCTGCTTGACCCTGCACATCTCCCTTAAACTTAATATATGATCAAATGTACGGATAAGTTAGAGATAGTAAATATATAACCTCAATGGATATTAACTGTCCACGCTGCCTAGCCTTGCTTTGGGTGCAACTCAATACATGAATTAACACTGAAATGTGTAACATTCTCAACCAACTTCAAAGGGAGTAATTCTCTTATTGACAGCAGCTGGTGATACATGTAAAATAATGAAGTTATCATTTGAAATGACAAGACTGAAATAGTACGCACCTCCTCCACAGAGCTTCATTATGACCCAGAGTTCATCTTTCACAACAAATGATGTGTGGTAACTGACAACATTCTCATGTTTGCACTGGCTCATCGCCTGGATCTCTTTCTACAGGAATATGAAAACATCTTTATTTTTTGTGTGTTTATTTTCAGTGAAGGGGCATACAATGTGCAGTGACAGGGGAACAAAATGTAACACCTTCATTTCTGTGTGTTTTTTTTCAGTAATAGGGGAATACCAGATGGGTGTTCAGTTGAACACTTGTGTCGCCCTCTGGTGGTATGTCGGAATAAAAATGCAAGTACAAAAAGGGGCATAACTCCATCAAAGAATGTGGCATCATCACTAACGTGTTGTCATAAGAAATATAACTTGAAAGTTTGATGTAAAAATATTAAGAAATGACAAAGTTATAGCCAACGTTAAGTTTTCGTGTAAAAATCCAAGTACAAAAAGGGGCATAACTCCATCAAATGTGACCTTGACCTTGAGAATTTGGCATCATCTCGAGTGTGTTGTCATAAGCAATAGAATTTGAAAGTTTGATAAAGAAATATTAAGAAATGGCAAAGTTATAGCCAACGTTAAGTTTTCGTGACGGACCGACAGACCAACGGACTGACGGACGGACAAAGCGGTCCCTATGTATCGCCGTTTCTTCGAAAGGGCGACACAAAAATGTGTGTTTTCAGTGACTGGGCAAAAAATGTGACACCTTCAATGTTCATTTTCAGTAATAGGGGAATAAAATCTGTTTTCAGTGACTGGGCATAAAATGTGACACCTTCATTGTTCATTTTCAGTAATAGGGGAATAAAATGTGTGTTTTCAGTGACTGGGCATAAAATGTTCATTTTCAGTAATAGGGGAATAAAGTGTGTTTGTTTTCAGTGATGGTGGTTGAAATGTCACATATTTTTGTGTGTTTATTTTCAGTAACAGGGGCATAAAATGTGACATCTTCATAATTTCTGTGTTCATTTTCAGGGACACAGTTATAAAATGTGCATAAATTTATTTTCAGTGATGGGGGTATAAATTGTCACATATTTCTGTGTGTTTATTTTCAGTAACAGGGGCATAAATAATAAAATGTGACATCTTCATTTCTGTGTGTTCATTTCAGTGACAGGGGCATAAAAATTAAGATGTGTGTCCTTTTTTTCAGTGACAAGGACATAAAAGGTTATAAAGCTCAGAATGGAAACCATTCTCAAGTCATATAATGAAAATGTGTTGAACATTGTTTTTTTTTTCAGTGACAAGCCTGAAGGACATAAATGGTTATAAAACTGAGAATCGAAACCAGTCTCAAATCTCAAGCATCTGATTGGCTGAAATGGCAGCTGGTTGCCATTTCAGCCAATCAGATGCTTGAGATTTGAGACTGGTTTCCAATAACGCTTTTTGATTTGTTAGGGATTTCTGGCCAAAATGTTAACACTGCAGATCCTTATTCAGAAAGAACAAATGTGCTTACTGATCAAGATCTACACTGATGACCCATGTGATAAAAAGCCTACTAGTATATATGGAATAAAGGGTTAAATAGTTTGCAAATCTTGGAAGTGTCTTGCTTACCAGCAACTCCTCGACAGTTGTGTTGCATTTTTCAAGGTTGATGCGCTTGATGGCACACGCTTCATTTCTAGGTTTACATATTGCACCCTGTACCACTGCTGTGGCTCCAGCGCCTGAAATACAGAAAATTGTGGATTTGTTTAGTCAGTTTACATGAATTTATTAGAATTTTATTAACAATGTATCAGGCGCAGGGATTAAAATTTGTTTTTTTGAAAACCATGGATCAAATGGATCCCTCTGAGAATTTTCAAGATTTGTGAATCATGAGTTGTAACTTGTATTTAGTGAACTTTAATCTTTCATGTTTATTATCATATTGCTTTAACTTCATTTTAATTTATCTTTAACCCTTTCCTCCATAAATACACATTTTTATGCATGTGCCACCAGTGTAGATCCAGATCAGCCGGCCGTCTGATCAGGATCTGCACTGGTCGATTTTGGTCAGAAATAACCTAATGAAGATCCTCATCAGACAGCTGGATGTGCCGGCTGATCTAGATCTAACCTGTTCGCCCATGTAATAAAGGTGTATCTATGGAGGAAAGGGTTAAATGACAAACAAATATGAATGTGCATATTAAAAATGTAATATACATAATCATGATAATAATTATAATAATCATTTTTATGCAAAATTCAACAATTTTTCCTTAATTTTACTGCATCAAAATGACCAGAATAAAGTCGGGTCAAACATTCAAATTAATATTGCTAAAATCTGTCAAGTGATAATTAGGATATATGACGGAATAAAAATTTTATGAAAATTAAGATCTGGCAAATATTAAGCCAATTACAATGTACATGTACAAGAATGTTATGTTTATTATATGCATACCATTATTAGTGTTTCTTATTATGTAAATGTGTGTTTCTGTTAAAATACATGTTGAAGCATAAAACATAAGCCCATTAGAACAGCATCATAATCATTCATATAAACTTTGAAAATTTCATATATTTAAGAAATTGTCTAATGCTCCTGACTAACACAATGTTAGCAGTGTACCCAATATAACATTTCACCACTAAAGGTCACTCATGATTGCCACACATGATCAAAACATAACACAGACTTCAAGGAAAAAGATGCTGTATATTATAAAAAGTGTTAGCAGTTCTATGTTACAATAATTACACAATTATATATGCAGGACAAATGTACTTGAAGCTTATATTTTCTCAAGGGAGGTGAAGACAAATGTTATATAAATAGATGTGATGTGATAATTATACATTTATTACACTTAGAAACATTTTTTTAAAACTAAATGATAAACAATAAATTTCTCTAGTTAAATCAATCTTGACTGATCTTGAAAGTCCCATATTTTTTAAGCATAGATGTATTGATTTTTCTCTACTTTGCTTGCCTTAATGGCTGGAAATTTTGATTAAGTATTTATGCTTCATTTTATCATAAGCTGATAACACATAAATGCATCTTTCCCTTTAAAAACAAAAACTTTCTACCTTTTTTACAGATGGTGCAGATTTTGAATTGGACAAAACTTCAAAAAATGTTTAAAGGGCATGTTGAGACACCTCCGAAAAATAAGAAAATGATATAATGTTTGTCTTTTATTTTTACAGCATGAATAACTAAATTAACCCTTTCCTGTATAGATACGCATTTTTACGCATGTGCGACCAGTGTAGATCCAGATCAGCCGGCACATCAGTGCCGTCTGATCAGGATCTGCACTGGTCGCATTTTGGTCAGAAATAACCTAATGAATCAAAAAGCGAACAGTTTAGATCCTTATCAGACGGCACTGATGTGCCGGCTGATCTGGATCTAAACTGTTCACCCTAGCAATAAAGGTGTATCTATACAGGGAAGGGTTAACTTAGCCATTTACTTTGAAAAAAAAACCTGTCCATTCGATGATAATCTTTTGCAAAATTTTATGTTACTCGGGCTTTCATGATTAGAATTAAAGAGTAAGCAGAAGAATTTTCTGTTTAATGTTTACGCATCTCTGTTAACAAATTAAATTAAATTTTAAGAAAAGTTTATGGATTTTTATTTTGCCTTGGTTTGTCCTCTGCAATATGTGGAAGTAGACAGCAGGACACAGCATTTTAGCTTGTCTTAGTCTGAGGACATTTTACATTAGGAAAACTACATTGAAACCCTACTATTAAGACCACCTTTGGGACTGGGAAAAAGTGGTCTTAATAGTGGGCTGGTCTTTATAAAGGTGCAAAACTGTAAAATGGGGAATCCGAATAGAGATCTTTAATATTAACATGGAGGTCTTAATTTTGGTCTTAATGCAGGGTTTTACTGTATACATTGCCACACATGAGCAGACTGTAACAGTTATGTCTGCAATGGTAAGATCTGCAGCATTATGCATACTTTAGGAAGAACTTAAACCCATACAACATATATAACCATTTTTAACACATGTGGGGCCAGTAAAGTTCAAGATCAGCAGGCACATCCATGCTGTCTGATCTGGATCTGTCCTGGTCACAACTTGGTCAGAAATTACCTAATTAAGCATATATTGTAGATCCTGATCAAACTGAATGAAGGTGCCGGCTGATCATGATCAACACTGTTTGACCATGCCATAAAAAGAGTATATATGAAGAAAATGGTTCAGTCTAATTTTGGAACTTTGCAGTAAAAATTTTGACCTTGATTTTGGACAGAACTGGTCAGTGCCAGTCAGTATCATTGGGTGGTTAAATATGGCATAAATGATTATTTCTGCTATTAATTATTTGGCTTAAAAGATAAACGTCAATTGATATATCAGTCTCAGAACAGTTTAAATTTAAAATACAAAATTATAAAAAAAAATCACGAGCCGGACATGGTGTTGCAAGATAAATCATGCATGAAATTTGTTAACAGACATGCGTAAACATTAAACAGGCCAAATTTCAAGACTTGGCGATGAATATTACATACAAAACATTACCTATAACATCTTTTAATTCATAATCATCTCTTAAATTTGACCATGGAATTTCACTCATTTCTAGATACGGAAGTTAATCCAACACGGAATGACCTTGACATCACAAACCGAAGATAGGTATCTTTAACGCGGTATCTTATTAACACGGTATGACTACTTTCACCGTAGTCTCGTTAGTCTGGTACCTAGTCTCGCCAGGTACTAGTCGAGTCACCGTTAAAGAAATAGATGTTGGCGGATAGAACAGCTCAGCCAAGACTTGAAAGCAAGCTTTAAACCCGGCCGGGTACATTGCTCACCATACGACATCTTGTTCAAATGATCGAAGTCATTAATAATTCTGTTTAAAACGCGCATCACTCTATTTTAGAATTTTCAAACCCTTTGTCCAGCTTAACTTAAATTTAAAAGATCCAGATTTACATAGTAGGTGGTCTTTGGTAAAGAAAGTGTTAACAAAATTACGGAGTAAAAACTTTTCTTTATTTGTGCGGGGAAAAAAGTGTATTCGAACCGCTAACGTGAGTTTGTAAAATGAATTAAGTAATAAAGTCGAGCAGACAACATCGGTTATAGTGTGTTTTGCGGTAAATTCAACATTTTAATTT
Organism: Corbicula japonica; assembly: GCA_038501625.1. Lineage (NCBI taxonomy): Eukaryota > Metazoa > Mollusca > Bivalvia > Venerida > Cyrenidae > Corbicula > Corbicula japonica. The sequence goes on from JAZAYU010000055.1 coordinate 103,362, forward strand.
GAAATGTGTAATAAAAAAGCTATCAGCTAGGAGAAATTTATAGATAACTAAAGGTTCTTTCTAAATTAATAACACCTTATATGTCCGAAAATGTCACAGACACATTTTCCCGTGATGTGCCCCAGCAGTCAATGAACAGGGTAATATGAAAAAGGCAATGCCAAGTTTCGGAAAAATCTATTTAAACTGTTCATAATGCACCAATTTTACAGTTTTATACGTTTTGTAGACTAGGTCATTGAACAGAGTTGAATTAGTGGTAGGTTCAATTTCAATACCAAATGAACAAGAGAACTAATTGTTAACTTATGATATTAATGTCATTCTAGTTACAAAGCGTAATTTTAATCTTTTCTACATGGATTACATACGTAGTAGATATCGTACCAGCAGCCTTGGTAGCTCACTTGGTAGAGTGTCAGCACGCTAAGCCGGATGTTCGAATCCTGGTCGAGAATACTCTTTTCATCCGAAATCTGCAACATTGGCATTGTCTGCAAGGCGAATTACAATTGGAGCTTCTTAAGGCTAAACATTTGGTTTGGGTATTCGACCCAAACCCGGGCAGACCCTGCTGTACGTTTGCCAAGTGGATTGGAAATGGCTCGTAAAAGTGGAAGGAATGTAGTAGATTTGTACCAGCGGTATCGGTATCTCAATTGGTAGAGGGCACGGAAAGCCGGAGGTCCGAGTTTGTATTGATCTCGTGGGACAAAAGTTTGTACTTCTCGTCTTGAACATCTTTATACAGTTGTCTATTCTTTCTGTAAAGGTCTTTCTGTTATCCTTTCTGTATGGTCTTGCTGATTTATGTTTGATGCTATGTTTTGAGAGATCTCATTGAGAACCTGTTGGCTTTGCCAAACAGTCATTTTTTACAATTTCAATGAAAATCTTCTGAAAAACATAGGGTTGTCTCAGCGCAAAGGCTCTCTTTTTTAAATTTGGTGAAATTGCATAATTTATCATAATTGAATATATGCGCATTATAAACAGAATTCTCAGTAATAACTTAGATACAGAGAGGAATCTTTCAAATCGAGAAAAGACACATGAACATAGTCTAGGTTTGATTGAGCCAGTTTATGGACTGGAAATGCAATTTAATGTCAACACCTGCATCGACAGGAAATGCAAATTACTGTCTGTGCCACTAAGCCAGACACAATATTTGCACAGGTTTTAGATCAATGCATCTGGTAAGCAATATGGATGTACTCTAAGTATATATGAAGTACAAATCTGCCTGAGAGTGTTTCCAAAAATAAAGACTGTGTCTTTGTTTTTAGCTGAAACATAACTCTCCACTGTTAGAAATAAGAAGCAGACGGTTTACTCCCAAATGTTTTGGCAGTGCGGGCGTTCGTTTAAAGGAATACGTTCGGCTGCTTCTAACATTTGTTTAGATGATTAAACATCTTTTGAATAACACAATTTCGTAATCAATCGATGACGACGAATATGATAATTGTAAAACTTTTTTTTTATTACACTGATAATCGTTTTTTCAAGCGTAGCATGAGCGCGGCCATTGTTGACATCTCGTTGTCTCGCGAGAGATAAAAGACGAGGAGTGACGTCATTTACACACTTCCGGTTCATTTTGAATATACGCAGAGATGAAAGCAGGCAAAATTAATTATATGAAAACATTGCTATTTGCGTGAAATCATTGCAGAGTAGCATAAATAGGAAAATTTCACATTATAGTTTTAGTGTATTGTGTGTTCTTACCTTCTTATCTTACATTTTGCCCAAGTAATTGCATCGCTCACTATGTTTCAATAGACAATATGTTTAATGAGAATGTTTGAGGCTCCGATCGCTTAATTGAAATATTTCCTTTTAGTATAAAATAACATTGAGTTTATGATTGTCCCCTCACGTCAGTTAAGATTTTCACACCTTTTTAATATGTCACCCGATCTTCTTCGGAGCAAGCTAGCTAGTGAGATTATCGTATCAGTTAGTGGCTATTAACAATAACACGGGCGTGTTAAAACTTGTACCACTCAGTGTGCAACATCAACTTTTATTTTCTAATTTTATAATTAGATGTAAGAAAGAAATATACAATTTTACAGTAAATGTTCGTATTGAAGTATCGAGTTGCACTCGACCCCAGGCTTAGCGGCGTGGGGATTAATATGCATTTCAATTAATACCCATGAACAAGCTCAATCAAACCGGGCCTGAAACATTTTCATATTTGTCAGAGTTTGATGGCTTTCAAATTTCCCTTTTCATCAACTTAAATTTTTAAAAATACATTAATTCAATTCAGGGCCTTCCCCAGGCCATTATGACATACAGGCACCGGTATGCCTTAATTTCTTAACAAAGTTTACTTTTTTCGGGACGATTGATCTGCCGGTATGCTTTTAATCTTGGTCGCGATGGCTTCATATTCAACAAACAGTTCAATGTCCCCTAAGCCATTTACACTGTTGTGGGACACACCAACCGTTTACAACCCCAGACAAATATCTGACAAGCTCTAAATTCGCCGACATCCGTTTATTCAAAATCGTCATGTCATAAAGTTGTTGTGTATTTCACTGTCTACATGTCGCAAATCAAATTTACAGGTCAAAAACGTTATGGTTAAGCAAATAAGCCAATGACGATCGATTTCTCTACTTTTTTCTCGGTAAACTCCGCCTCCCGAATAGTAAGCATGTTGGTGTTTTTTGATAGAGCGACCCACCTGAAGTCGAGTAACGGTTAAATATTACGCAAACAATATATTCTTTTAGCACCAGGAGAAAAAACAAAACTATGTGAATTTAGTGAAAACAAGAATTATTCGACTGTTGAATAATAAATTCAAGAAAAATGTATTTTCAAGGATCTATATATTACATTTTATATAAAGTCATTGGTATTTGTTAATACAAATGAAAAAAGCGGTTAATTAGATCGCTTCAGATGCCGCATACAACAATGACGCTAGATCGCTGAATTCAAACGTTTACATCCAATTTAAGGACATCAATCGTGTATCCATCAACGAAGTAAACGCATTTTGTCCGAAATATATGCAAAGTCGATCAGGAAAAAATATCTTTATATTGGCCTTAAACGAGAAAATAGGATAAAATGTGCTACGATTCTCGGCATTTTTTTGTAATTAATGGTGGCATTACAAGCAGTTTCTTTTAATCTCGGCTAATTCAATTTCAGAATTTTCAGGATCAAAATTATACGCTATTATGTAGTTGTTATATGAATGAATATTCCATTGTTGGGAATGGTAAGAATTGGACATAAAATGGAAAACGATACGAACCGGAAGTGTGTAAATGACGTCACCAGCAGGTGCGCGCATCGAAAAGGAAACAAACATGGCGACGATCATCGATGCCCGCCGATTTCGCAAATAACGGATCTTTGACAAGAGATAACTTTGTCAATATTTAACATAAAATAAAGTTCTATACGGCAAAATGATGCATTAGTAACGATTTATAACATAGTATTGGTGAAATCCAGCCGAACGTATTCCTTTAAGAAATGAAAAACTGTGAAACAACAAACCATTTTATTGGGTGTTATTTGTAGTTGTAAAACGACATTTAATATGTTTTTTATTATAAACCTTTGGTGGTGTAGAAGGTGGATGGGTTATAAATAAAGATATTCTAAGTAACAGATGGGTTACACAGGCCCACAGGCACAGAGATAGGAGCCATGTTCAGTGTAAAGCACAAAAACTACGAATGGAATATTTCAAAAAGTCTTCCAGAGAAACTTGGAACAGCGAAAGGAGTTGTGGGCATTGAATGTTACTATATGAGTTCTTTCACACTCGGTGAAATAATATGAATTTTCTATATACATGGAATTGTAATTGTAATTAAACACATTTTGTACATGTTTTGTACATGTTGTTTTATATTTACTTTTTAATTTTTTATACTATTTCAAGCATTATCAATAAATCATGATAATTGTCAATGGTTGAACTACCTTACTAAAATTCCCATTCTAAAATTTAAAAAAGTAAAATATGCATATCAGGAATCGCCACACTCACAAAAACAGTCTTCCCACGCAGCAAAAAAGGAAGAGAGGTTAAGAGAGCATGTTGTTATAAGTATGTCAATTCAAATAAGACGCCACAAACAATTGAAGACATAGAGAACCATTGGGATTACCGCATTGGAACGGTCAGTGGCAAAACAAATTTCCACTGGGGCTTTTTACCAGGTTCTAGGGTGCACCAACCTCGCCCCAACAGGTTCTCATATCAACAAACAAGTACAAGTTGTCTTAGTGAAAAAACTCCAACTCACCCATCAGCTCAACAATGTTGCATGCAAAAGCACACAAATAAAACATAAGAAGCTAATAGCATTGCAAAGCCAACGAGCGATGTTTAGATCGGGAAATACGACCCGTAGATTACTGACTGTGTTGGTCACGATTCCATGAGGCCACATTTTCCACATATGAAGAGCATAATAAATGCATTTTTCATTTAATATGATTTTTGTTCGTTAGCATTTTGCTGGTAGGTGAGGTTTTGGTTAGAATTTATTTCACATTTATGATGATATTGAAAGTCGATGCATTACTTTTAGAAATGACAAATTATGATATAATTAAAACACAAATGGATGTCTAGCTGTAAACAGGAAAAAACTGTGACATTGGAAAATAACTATTTGTTTGAATCGATTAAGCGCGAGGATATGAAAGGGCCCATATAAGCATTTTATTCTCAATGGGCCTGGTAACATGAAAAACTTTTGAAAATTACTTTTAATGTATTATATTCCTGTCGACAATTATGCATTAAAAGCAGAAACTATTTGTTTTTTCCAATGTAATATAAATTAATTTTACCAGATGATTTACCAATCATAAAAAGTCGAGATGTTCCAGTCTTTTGTTACGTAACTGTTGTGAAAATGTTGACATTTAAATGGTACAAGACGTCTAGGCACGTGAAAAAACCTTAACGTAAACTTAAACAAAAATCGACTGGTAAACTATTTGGATTCTTCAAATGTTTTAACGCATTAAAGGCTCCAAATAATAACCGTATTTCATATGGCAATAATGGCGCATGTTCTGTACTTGTGTCATTTTAGGGTGCTGTATAATTTTTTAACATGCATATATTCATAAAACATTGAATAACCTGGCACTTTACAAAAAATCTAGCACGGTGTCATTATATAAGATTATAAATCTAATTACACACACGTTTCCCGAATCTCCAACGTTCCCGAACAGAAAAGTTTCCCGACTGATTATGGTGATACTAGATGAGTGTAGGCTGAAAGACGACACTTTTGAAAGGCTAATGATTCAATACCTGTGACTATTGACATTTGAACTAGTTGTTGTTGGTCACTACTTTTTTCAGTATTGTAATAATACTGAAAAGTACATACTCGAGTACTTCTTAAGCAACACGTACTGAGTAATTATTCGAGTACTTAACCCTTAACCTCAGTACTCGACTCATCCCTGACCAGATCCCAAGGTTATAAAGCTGAGCATGGAAACCAGTCTCAAATCTCAAGCATCTGATTGGCTGAAATGGCGACCAGTCGCCATTTCAGCCAATCAGATGCTTGAGATTTGAGACTGGTTTCCAATCTCAGTTTTATAACCTTGGGCACAAAATAACTTTAGTGTAATAACGGTTAGACCACTAGATTGAACCTTATTTAATTTTACTGTTAACTGTTAAATCCTAAGAAGCAGTTTCCACGCAGTTTAAGAACTCAAAATGTTGTCAGATTATCCTACTTTAAAAACATTGGTTGTTGGAAAGTAATTTAAATATCATTATTATTATTAAATGACATATGCGATTTTTTAAATAACCGACTCAATGTTAAACGATATGTTTAATCCAATGCTTCCTACATAACCACCAAAGGGGTATGGCGGAGTACATTCATTCTACGATAGTTTGACCAATTACGTTTTTTGACTGTCCCTTTTCAATTAAAGACAGAAATGATATAAAAGTAGTAAAGATTCGGTATTCAGTAAGTGGTAGTAAGCGTGTATATGAAATATGTTCTAAATTAACCACAACATATTCGTGGTTTTACCTTGGATCAGGTGTGAAATGCAACAATCAAGTACCATTCCTCATGTCCCTAACAACGGTATTTCGATTTGTCAACATGTATCTTTTCCTATGGAGCTTAGAGAACACAATATTCGCCCTTATTTCTTAGATTATATATTGAGCAACGAAAAATTAGTAAAACAAAAATCATTACGATTTTAATCTTTTACATAAATCGAGTATTTACTTGTCCCGCTCAATACACAAACAAATAGTGACATTGATCATAGATCAATTGATTGCGGGGGAGCGCAAAGTGCCCGTGAAAAGCACGATTAGCGGTTAACGGAAAACGGCTATAATGACTCGGATTATGCAGCCAGTGTAAATAATAGTGTACACAATAAGCTCAAAATTTTGTCACTTAACACATGTGGTATTTTGCCAAAACTAAATTGTCTTGATTTCGTCTCTTATATTGAAAAGTTTGATATAGTTGGTTTACAAGAAACGAAAACAGATGATACATTAGTGTCCCCGGATTTGAAGTGTTTATGTTTAACACAGGCTAAAGCTCGCTCGCTATCGCTCGGGTGGAATGATTTGTTAGTTAAATGTAGCTTAGTACCTTATGTTAAAATTGATACAGATTCTAAAAGCAATATTTTTATTTATTTTTTTACAATTACAAATTCTATCTATGGAATGCCAAATGCACGAAATAGCGAAGACCTAAAATGTGGTATTGTCTACATTCCACTCATGGGCTCAAAATTCTCTCACCCAGATCTTTTTTTATGAAATTCAGCAAGAAATTTTCAGATATTGTAATGATAGTAATTATATTCTGCTTTTCGGGGACTTTAACTCCAGAAGGTGAAACTTGACAGATTACGAACTTGTAGATACTTTGATTTCAGATATGTTTGACTTGCAAGTAATTGAAAACGAAGAAACAAATATAATTACAATTTTGAACTGTATAATTCCAATAAATAGAAAATGGGTTGACCAAACGATTAATTACTATGGCACCCAACTAATTGATCTTTGTAAAAATAATGATATTTATATTTTAAATGGTAGAGTTGGGAGCGACAGAGATAATCCCAGACTAACATGTAAAAGCTCTAGTACTGTTGATTATTTTTTAGCAACTTCATATGTTTTCCAAAATATTGTTGATTTTCATGTTGAAGAGTATTGTAGCCTTTATTCTGATGTCCATTGTCCATTATTTATCACATTGAAAACTAAACATTTCTTACCTATAGATAAACCTATCAATGATTAGGTGGAACCCAAGACAAGACTCCGGGACTCGAAGAAGGCTGATTTTTTATAGAAACTTTAGATATTCTTAAATTGTATGAAATTGAAACGAAACTAGATCAACTTATACATGACGATGAAATTACACGAAACAATATTGATAATATTACGTCGGATATTGGCAATATTTTTAATAAAGGTGCATTAGAAACATTTGGAACCAAAAAAAAATAAAGGTAAAAAATAATTCGTTAACAATAAATAAACAATGGTTTGACCAAAACTGTCATATTTTGAGAGACAAATATCATAGAACAAGGAAAATGTACAACAAATATAAAACACATTTTTTCAAAACCCAACTTAAAATATAAGTAAGCAATAAATAAAGCAAATCTTAATTTTAAATTATCGCGCATAGAAAGCCTTAAGAAATTGAAGACCACTGACCCAAAACAATACTGGAATATTATAAATTTATTACCTAAACAAACTAAACCATGTGCCTTACTGGAAGATTTCTATACGTTTTTAAAGAGTCTTAATGAAAGTAGTCACGACAAAGATGGAAACACAAATATAGAAAACGACCGTATAACTAACAGCGAAGAAATTAACGAAGAAATAAATTGTCCGATTACGGAATCTGAAATTTTAGCAGCTGTTAAATGTCTTAAAAATAATAAATCACCTGGAACTGATAATATTGTAAACGAGCACATAAAATCTTCATCAAACGTTATGATGCCGATCTATTTAAAACTTTTTAACGCTGTATTTGATAAAGGTATCGTCCCTTTAAGTTGGACAACTGGGTCAATTAAACCAATATACAAAAACAAAGGTAATCCGAAGGAACCTGAAAACAATCGTCCTATATCTCTTCTTAGTTGTTTCGGTAAACTATTTACAAGTATTTTAAACAATAGACTGAATAAATACGTTGATAGTACGAATCTTAAACACGAAATACTCTGATAGTACGAATCTTATACACGAAACTCAAGCTGGTTTCCGAAAAAATAAAATTCAACGATTAACAATATTATTATCTTGAAAAGTCTTATTGACATCGTACAATCTAATAAGAAAAAGTTATATTGTTGTTTTGTTGACTTTAAACAGGCATTCGATTCTATTTGGAGAATCGGTCTGTGGAAAAAAACTTAAGGCCGAAAATATAACAGGCAAATGTTTTAATGTAATTCATAGTTTATATAGTAACATTAAGTCAAGAGTAACCACTTCAGACGGTTCTACTCCATATTTTGATTGCCTTGTCGGAGTAAGACAAAGAGGAAATCTTTCGCCTTTCCTTTTTCAATATTTCTTAATGATCTCGAATCGTCAAAATAATGTCAACGGTGTTTCAAGAGATGTTTTAATTAATGGCTCACACACCTTCATCAAATTATTCATTTTGTTATATGAAGACGAAACCGTTATTTTCATCGACAATGACACTGACCTTTAAAATGCTCTAGACAATTTTAAAGAATCTTGCGAACAGTGGAAATTAAAAATAAATACAGATAAGACCAATATTATGATATTTAGTAAGGACCGTCTTAGAAACGACAAAATCTTTAAAATATGAAACACTGAGTTAGAAATTGTTGATGATTATAGATATATTGGCCTCTATATCTCAAAAAGTGGTAGTTTTTACAAAACGAAACAACATATTGCAGAACAAGGTAATAAAGCAATGTTCGCTTACTAAAAAAAAAATAAATTGTCATTACCTTATGATTTACAAATAGAACTTTTTGATAAAACTGTCAAACCAATACTATTATATGGAAGCGAAATTTGGGGATTTGGAAATCTGGAAATTCTAGAAAAGGTACAATTAAAGTTTTTCAAGTATATCTTTAAGTTAAAAAAATCGACTCCAACAAATATGATTTATGGCGAGCTCGGAGTCACGCCAATAGAAATACATGTCAAAAACAGAATGATATCTTTCTGGTCGAGGCTAATCGAAAATATCGAAAATGATGAAACTACAAAATTATCAGGAACATTGTACTCGTTTTTGTATATTTGTTTATTATTTAAACTATCACATTGTCTCACTCATTGACCTAAAGGTATGACAAAACAGTTTAGTGATGATTCGCACAGTTTCCATTCTGTATTAATGAATCAAAGCATCCAGTTTAGAAAGTGTATAAAAGCAACCATCCAATGCAATCAACACCTAATCTTATTTGAGAAAAACACATTTGCATTGTTTTTCAAATTAATTTATTTCTCATGGTCAACAAGGAAGGTTTTCGTTAATTTGACCGTCATGGCGAATGTCGGACCACACCGGCCACCCAGACGTCTTTCTAAACAAGACAGAACACGTGAAGTTGGTCAAGCTAGTTGATCTATCCGGTTTTCTTGTTCACGATTGGAACCTAATTCCACAATGGAAATTTCGTCGGCTGTTAAGGTGGGTCGATACCTTTGACGGTAAAATATAAAAGTTGTCCGATCATTTTGAAATTTGGCAGGTTGATAGAGTTTGACGTCCCGCGTTGCATAGCAACGTCAGTATTCCTCTGACGTCACGTAAATCACCGTAAACGCGCCCCCTAGCGGCGTTCTTCTGGAATCATCACGCCGGTCACTTATTTGCATATAACTTTATTGTCTGTCATTCGATAGTTATTCTGTAAATTTTGTTGTGTAGATAATTAAATTCTCTTTCCGCCCATATCTTATTCTTAGTGTTTGATTCATTATAAATGAGCCGTATCTGTTCCGAATGGCCGGAGCGGCGTGTAAAACGTTAACTTATTGCAGACGAGTTTTTCATATTTTTGTAAAAATAAGAAAAACGGTACGGTGAAAGTTTCTCAATTTTTGATATGTTACTGTTGATGTAGAAAGTAACAGAATGACAAAATAAAAAACATACCTTAACGATCTAGTTTTCTTGCAAAATAGGCTCGAAAAACGCCAACGCGGGTAAAAAAGTGACGTTTCATCGATTGCTTATTTGCATATACCTTTATTGTCTGTCATCTGATTTTTTTCCTGTAAACTGCGTTGTTTAGAAATTAAAAATATCTTTCTGTACATATATTTTGCATTGTACTTACTTCACGAAAAATGGACGAATTTGTTTCATATGCGCATACCGGCGCGTATAAACGTTATTTTTAGCAGACGCGTTTTTAATAAATTTGTAAAAAATAAAAAATCGGTACGGTGAAAGTGTCTTAATTTTTGTTATGTTACTGCTGAAGTTCGAATAAATTGAATATCAAAATAAAAAAGTTATCTTAACGATTTAGTTTTCTGGTAAAATAGGCTCGGAAAAGTCCATTGCGGGTAAAAAAATTTACGTTTCAGCATAGCACTTCGATTGCTTATTTGCATATAGCTTTATTGTCTGGCATCTGATATTTTCCCGTGAACTGCGTTGTGTAGAAATTAAAAATATCTTTCTGTCCATATATTTTGTATTGTATTTATTTGATGAACAATTTGACAAATATGTTCCATATGCCCGTACCGAAGCGTAAAAACGTTATTTTTAGCACATGCGTTTTTAATAAATTTGTAAAAAAATAAAAAAATCCGTACGGTGAAATTGTTTTAATTTTTGATATGTTACTGTTGAAGTTCAATTAAATTGAATAACACAATAAAAAACGTACCTAAACGATTTAGTGTTTTGGCAAAAGGCACTGAAAAGGCTATTGTGGGTTAAAAAATGACGCTTCAACATAGTACACAATAAGTTCACCGTGGTATTGGACAGCGGGCTTAGCAGTTATTCCTAATAACCGTTCTACAGGAGGACGAAATGAGCGTCGCAATTTATCGTTTTTGTTATTTGTTCTTTTAATGTTGTGTGCTTTATTTCAAATGTTGTATTGCAATTTATTAAAATAAATAAAATACATTATGTACCTGGTATATGCTATACCAATATAGTTAAATTTGAAGTTACTAAACTTGCAACCGGTATGTGTGATTTCATTCATTATGCGTAATTGAATGTTGACTAAAAAATGGTTAGATATTAGAATCAATGTTTTTAATTCAATAACTTTTATATGTTCAGTGAATCTAATCATCACTTAATTGTCTGTCATCAAATTTTTTCCCCGTTAACTGCGTTGTGTAGAAATTAAAACTATCTTTTTGTTCATTTATTTTGCATTGTATTTCATTCATGAAAAATTGGACAAATTTGTTCCATATGCGCACCGGCGCGTAAAAACCTTTTTTAGCACACGCGTTTTAATAAATTAATTTTGTAAAAATAAAAAAAAAACGGTACGGCGAAAGTGTTTTAATTTTTGATATATTACTGTTGAAGTTAAAATGAATTGAATAACAAAGTAAAAAGGTATCTTAACGCTTTAGTTTTTTAGCAATAACGCTCGGAAGAGGCCATTGCGGGAAAAATGTTACGCTTCAACATACGTCAGCGTATGATAAATAAGTCGTGGCCTTGATCAGAGTGCTTAGCGGTGTCTCCTTATAACCGTTCTGTAGGAGCATGAAATTGTCATCGCCATTGTTTATCTTTTCGTATTTTGTTATTTTAATGGTGTGTGCTTCATTTCAAAAATTGTATTGTCATTTATTAAAATACAATCAAATACAGAATGTATACGCTACACCAATATCGTTAAATTTAAATTTACTATAATTTACAACCGGTATGTACAAGTATGATTTCATCCATTATATGTAATTGAATGACTGAAATAAGGGTAGATATGATATTAAAATTTATATTCTTAATCTTTATTACTTTTGTATGCTCCACGAATCATATCATACATCGCTGTAGATAAAATTCAGGACTCTATCACTATCAATATCACCGCGCGAAAACGGCAATGTCGCGTCGGATCCCGAATTTTCCGATTAATACCTTTTTGATTTTTGCGGAAAATCGTTGTTTTTAATACACTTATACACATTTCCAATTTCACTTAAGTCAGATCTAACAAAATGTTAGATCTGATGACGGCCCGCAGATACCGGACATAAGTTATAGCGGTAAGTTATATGCACATACGCAATCAAAGTGCTATGCTGAAACGTAAATTTTTTTACCCGCAATGGACTTTTCCGAGCCTATTTTACCAGAAAACTAAATCGTTAAGTTACCTTTTTTATTTTGTTTTTCAATTTATTTGAACTTCAACAGTAACATATAAAAAATTAAGACACTTTCACCGTACCGATTCTTTTATCTTTACACATTTACTAAAAACGCGTCTGCTAAAAATAACTTTTTATTACGCGCCGGTACGCGCATATGGAACAAATTCGTCCAATTTTCATGAAGTAAGTACAATGCAAAATATATGTACAGAAAGATATTTTTAATTTCTAAACAACGCAGTTTACAGGAAAAAAATCAGATGACAGACAATAAAGGTATATGCAAATAAGCAATCGATAAAACGTCACTTTTTTACCCGCATTGGCGTTGTTCGAGCCTATTTTGCAAGAAAACTAGATCGTTTAGGTATGTTTTTTATTTTGTCATTCTGTTACTTTCTACATCAACAGTAACATATCAAAAATTGAAAAACTTTCACCGTACCGTTTTTCTTATTTTTACAAAAAATATGAAAAACTCGTCTGCAATAAGTTAACGTTTTACACGGCGCTCCGGCCATTCGGAACAGAAAATGCTCATTTATAATGAATCAAACACTAAGAATAAGATATGGACGGAAAGAGAATTTAATTATCTACACAACAAAATTTACAGAATAACTATCGGATGACAGACAATAAAGTTATATGCAAATAAGTGACCGGCGTGATGATTCCAGGGGAACGCCGCTAGGGGGCGCGTTTACGGTGATTTACGTGACGTCAGAGGAATACTGACGTTGCTATGCAACGCGGGACGTCAAACTCTATCAACCTGCCAAATTTCAAAATGATCGGACAACTTTTATATTTTACCGTCAAAGGTATCGACCCACCTTAAATTCCGTGCGAAGCCGCTTGAAAGAATGCCGGATTCATCATGTTGATTTTTCTCGGTATAAGTCTAGCGATTTTGCAACTTTTGTGTAGCAACCCCCAGTGGCTTTAACAATGAATTTCTTAAAAAGTATTGATCGGATTTTATTTCTGACTTTTTAAAACTTTTTTTTGTTTACTTAACTTTTGTTTTGATTTGCTGATTTATTTGGTATGTATCATTTTGTTGTGTTTGGTGAAATTAAAAAGATATTTTATAAAATGTCCAAGTGTGCAGAACATTTTTGCCGAGTATATTAAACAATATATATGTCCAGTTAAACAAGTTATATGCCAAGTAAAGAAGATTGCGTCAGATACGTTACATCGAGTGTTTTCGACCTTATTAACTACGGTATCCGTACGCAAAATACAAGTTTTTGAAATGTCTATGTCTTTATGTAATCTTGTTATATGAAATAAAATGTAATGTTATTTTAAAAGTCTGGAAAATTTCCAGTCATAAGGCTTTGGGCTCAAATTATTAGCAGAACTAGATCATCATTTGCCTTATTATGATTTTATATACTGCAGAGCTGCCTTGCGTTTGCTTTTAACAAGCAGACAGTCATGCTAATGTGTGCAGTTGTGTTAACAGTGATGGATGTATAAGTGTTGTAACGTATCTTACTTTGAATTTTGACATGATCTTTTCATCTAACAATAACGTTATATTTTGGTCCTGTTTGGGGACACATAACATTGATTTGAATAATATATATGTTGTACTATCTGACAATGTTAATAAAATTCAGTTATGCAGTAGGTGATTTTTCGTTGTAAGTGCATTCTTATTTGTACCTTTTCGCGTAGAATTAATGAATAGCGCTTTTTAGGGAGCAAGGACATTGCATTTTGTAAGCGTTATACCTGATGGACAAGAACGAATCCCTTGCATTGACTTTTACAAACACTCAAAAACATTTGAAAGTTTTTTTTTGGTTGTATTGGTATGTCTTAAACTTAGAACTTCGGCAGTTCCATAATCACTGTCATATGCACACCATCGTTTGGGATGGATCAAAATTAGTACTGTTTACTTGACTGTTAAAATATGTAGTTGCGCTTAACCCATTACTGCTCATTAACACGCTCAATCAAACCGAACCTACAATCTACGGTGTTTGCCATTTTCGATGGTTTTATGTACTGGGTATTACACCATATCACTGGTGTTGAGGCAACCAAAACACCAGCGTCACGAGTTACAGTTGTTCATTGAATGTATCTCTGATGACACGTTGCTTCGGAGTTTGAAAGAAGTGATTGTGAATTTCGGCAATAAAAACTGACGCCAAAGGCTAAAACAGTCAGGAGGTATATCATCAATAACTAAAGCTGCAATGGCTTGAAGTCGTTTGATATACACTATATTTTATGTCTTTAAATATTTTACGATTTAAATATTTAATACATTCTCATTATTTAAAATTTCATATAACCTTTGTTGGGAATCGATCCAATGCCGCTAGGCCCGCTAGCTTGCTGTCGCTCCGACTGTGCCATTGTTGTGGAAGAATTATAAATCTTAAATAATCTAGATGAATTAAATAAATTATTTGAAGAGGGTGGGTAGGTGGGAAGGAGGACGGGGAAAGGGTAGGAGGGAAAGAAGATAGGAGAAATGGGGACGATGGGCTACGGAGGTATTGGAAAAGGTCATGGGTAGGATAATTATACTGAAATGTAGACTTCTTATTTCTAAAACAACCTTGAATTGCATAAGAAAATTATGTCAATCGTTGAAAACCTTATTCACTTAGGGATTATAAATGCTTAACACTTTGTAAAACAATTAAAATTAATGTTGAGTATAATGTACAGAAAGTAATAAGAACACTATAAAATTTAATTGCAAGTGGTCTGCACGGAAACAACAGTCTAGACCAAGAACCATATCTTCATATAGTGTAAATATATATTAATCTAATACTGCTACACGGTCCAGAAGCTTATCTTTCAAGATCAAAAAACGAGGACAAGTTAGAAAGGTTACAAAGAAAATACGAAATAGATGAAAAATGAAAAAAAAGTCACTGCACATAAATTATCAAATTACTGCAGTCTCGGTTTGATTAAGCATAATGCATGGGCAATAATGAAAAAGTGTCATATGCACACCATCGTTTGGGATGGATCAAAATTAGTACTGTTTACTTGACTGTTAAAATATGTAGTTGCGCTTAACCCATTACTGCTCATTAACACGCTCAATCAAACCGAACCTACAATCTACGGTGTTTGCCATTTTCGATGGTTTTATGTACTGGGTATTACACCATATCACTGGTGTTGAGGCAACCAAAACACCAGCGTCACGAGTTACAGTTGTTCATTGAATGTATCTCTGATGACACGTTGCTTCGGAGTTTGAAAGAAGTGAAATAAGAACACTATAAAATTTAATTGCAAGTGGTCTGCACGGAAACAACAGTCTAGACCAAGAACCATATCTTCATATAGTGTAAATATATATTAATCTAATACTGCTACACGGTCCAGAAGCTTATCTTTCAAGATCAAAAAACGAGGACAAGTTAGAAAGGTTACAAAGAAAATACGAAATAGATGAAAAATGAAAAAAAAGTCACTGCACATAAATTATCAAATTACTGCAGTCTCGGTTTGATTAAGCATAATGCATGGGCAATAATGAAAAAGTGAAACATGCATAGCCGGAACTGCCGCACTCGGAAATCACAGCCTCCACACGCAGCCAACATTTTAAAAGGAAAAGAGAGCATGTTCTTATAAGGTGACCAATTTCAATAAGACAGCACACGCCAAGAGCAAACATGAAATTAATTGTCTTGGTCGTCTAGCCCGGGTCATTCTTTTACACAGATGTAAGTAAATCGTATGCATTCCTGTGAATATAGCAGATAATCTGCTGTGTAGATCGTCTCCGACATTCATCTGTTGATGGTCAACCAGACAACACTGCTCTCGTCTTATATTAGAATGTTTGTTCACAACCAAACGAAGCCATTGAAAGTGTGAAAAGTTAAATAATATTATGCATATCAGGAATCGCCACACTCACAAAACACAGCCTCCTCGCGCAGCGAAAACGAAGAGTGGAAAAGAGAGCTTAGATGTGTTTATAAATATGTCAAATTCAAAAACCACAAGCAAATAACGAAAATGAGAACCATTGGGGTTACCGCCTTGGAACGGTCAGTGGCAAAATAAATTTAGCAGTAAGTACATACATTGTATAATTTTGACATTATAGATCCCTTGATAATATTTGAATGCCAAACAAAAAAAACAGTTGTTTAACTATATAAGTAAATCATTTTATAAAAAAGTGAAAAACGCATATCAGGAATAGCCACATCCAGAAGACACAGCCTTCCAACACAGCTAAAAGTATGAACAAACATGTACATGTTGTCTAGGTGATTTAGCTCCTACACAACTGTCATCCAGACAAAGTTGCATGCAAAAGCACACTTATATGTATAAGAAGCGAATATCATTGTCAAGAAAAAAAGTGGGCACTCAATGATCTTAGTGAGACCAGAGCCCATGGAGTCAAATCAGCATGAACTTGATGAAAGGGACAAAAGATAAGAATTTAGCATCTAGGTTCTTTTACACGATTTCCTTATAAACCTTCATAAACTCTTAAACCCTTGTCAACGTCCTGCAAACATAGGGTCAAGCATAAAGTTGACAAAACAAAATCGTGGAGACGAAAATGTACTGGCACACTTGTAAATAAGAGGGAAATTTACCTTTTTGTAAGCAATGAAAATAAAACAACACAGTTGTACATTAATGTAAATAATGTTGAAACCAGTGTACAGTTTAATAATATATATAAGCATAATAAACTTTCGGAACTTGTGCTTCTAAAAAATATGTTCCCGCTGAGGATTGAACTCAGGACCTTCCGCGTGTAAAGCGGATGTGATAACCACTACACCATGGGAACTGTTGGTTATCGGAAATGAAAATGGCAGTCATTATTTATCTATTTGATTTACAGGGGAAACAACCAGAAATCACGCTTTTATTCGGAAGGCATATAATCCAACGTGTTCACCTAAGTGACTTTTCAAACAGTATGAATTGGTTTCGGTAAACAGCAATCCACATACTGCAAATCTTTCATTTTGTGTGGTGAAGCCTCAAAATACAACTGTTTAAAACACTGTTTAAGCTTGGTATATCTCAGAAAGTGTTGTATGGATGTTTTGTTTTAATTACAGATTGAAGGCAATGACTTGACATGGGACGGGTCGGTGGGTAATCGGAGCAGTTGTACATTAATGTGAATAATGTTGAAACCAGTGTACAGTTTAATAATATATATAAGTATACTAAACTTTCGGAACTTGTGCTTCTAAAAAATATGTTCCCGCTGAGGATTGAACTCAGGACCTTCCGCGTGTAAAGCGGATGTGATAAAAAAAACACCACGGGAACTGTTGGTTATCGGAAATGAAAATGGCAGTCATTATTTATCTATTTGATTTACAGGGAAACAACCAGAAATCACGCTTTTATTCGGAAGGCATATAGTCCAACGTGTTCACCTAAGTGACTTTTCAAACAGTATGAATTGGTTTCGGTAAACAGCAATCCACTTACTGCAAATCTTTCATTTTGTATGGTGAAGCCTCAAAATACAACTGTTTAAAACACTGTTTAAGCTTGGTATATCTCAGAAAGCGTTGTATGGATGTTTTGTTTTAATTACAGATTGAAGGCAATGACTTGACATGGAAATGTCTCCACTTTATTCGAAAGAGTAAAAAATAAAACGTATATCTTGTACAACAAAAACATGCGCCATAAATACAGCTTACCCAAAGAGTCAAACAATGAGAAATAGAGATATTGCGGGTCCCTACTTTGTACGCATTCTTAACCCAATATAGCCTAGATGAATTACATAAATTATTTGAATTACGTCCCTTTCATCGGAAAAATACAGAATCTGCAGCACTTGGGGTAAATTAACATCGGTAAGAGGAACTACTGAAGGCCCACAGGTTAAGACGGGTCAAGGTGGTCGTGCCTTTTATTGTTCCTCATGTTTTGAAACCTCCCCACTGTAGGGGAGATGTGCTACCTCCTCTTTCTATGGTGGAGGTAGCACATCTCCGTTAGGTGACTGCTTTGGAGAGGTGGGGATAGGGGAGTAGGGAGGAGAAAAGGACGGGAGAGGAGAGAGGAGAGAAGGAGAGAGGAAAGGAGGAGAGGGGAGAGGAGAAGAGAGTAGAGGAGGGGAGAGGAGAGGAGGGGAGAGGACAGGAGAGGACAGGAGAGGGGAGGAGGGGAGAGGGGAGTAGGGGAGAGGGGGGATAGGGGGAGAGGAGAATAGGGGAGAGGAGAGAGGAGGGGAAAGGAGAGAGGAGGGGAGGGGAGGATACGGGAGAGGGAGAGGACAGGACAAGGACATTGTGGGGTGGGGAGGTTACAGGGTTAGGTGGGATGAGAGGAGAGGGTGGGATGAGATGGGGAGGGGAGCGGACGGTAGGGAGGAATGGGACGGGTCGGTGGGTAATCGGAGTAGATTGTAAATTGTTATTTCAGACCTATATTCAGATTTAATACTACAAAGAGTTCCATGGCTTCCAATGGCTTCTAAGTGTCTTTTAAAACACAGTTTTAACACATATAGGAAAGTTATAAGAGAATCCATTCAAACATGTGAAACCTTTTTTCTGACACTTCGCACCATTTCTTGAATGTTTTCTTGAACTTTTTACTGCGCTACATGATTACACATTATTACGCGATTTTTTTTTAAATTTGTGGACTGCCTAAAACGACATAAATTTATTAAACATAAAATTTGTCTGAGAAGAGCCTGGAAGTTAAAATATTTAATTTCTCGTGGGCAATCGTGCCAACACGGGGGCAATTATTGCTAGCATGTACTGCCGAGCACTAATAAATTATTCTTTAACTAATTGTGAGTTACCATATTAGTCTGGACGGTGAAGACCTATTAGTACAACACTCTCATTAAGCAGTTCAAGCGCAATTCAGGCTATAGTTTATAAAATTGATATTGGACACCAGTCTCAAATCTCAAGCATTTGATTTTCTGAAATGGCGACCAGTCAATCAGATGCTTCAGATTTGAGAGTGGTTTCCATTCTCAGTTTAATAACCTTGAAACCCGGTCGTCCCGATCTCTCTGGGAGCTGTTAAGCGTTATATCAATAAAGTAGATAAACGTTTTAATATTGATTCAGCATTTTGTAAGCCAGGAAATCAACAAATAGTATGCTGGGCAGTGGGCAAATGCTTTGTTGATATGAGAACCTGTTAGGGTAAGTGTTAGTTTGGTGCACCCTAGAACCTGTTTTGCCACTGACCGTTCCAAGGCGGTAACCCCTCGGGTTCTCACTTTCGCTAATTGTTTGCGACGTCCACTTTGAAACTGATTATTGTAATACCATGCTCTCTTTTCCTCATTTCTTTTTGGCTGTGTGGGAAGGCTGTTTCTGCTGGATGTGGCCATTCCAGATATGCATATTTCACTTTTTTGCACCTGCACGGGAAATGAACGACTCCGCCCTCCACGAGATTTCCTGAAACCTTACAGGTCGGCCTTGACTGGTCAAAGGCTATAGGAGTAAATTCAGACAGAAAATCCTGTACGGAGACCCGCAGGCAGATGTCTTTGCGATGACTTCTGGCACCTGCGCTGGCACCGGCCGTATCATCTTGCCTTTCCGCTGGACTTCCAGCAACGCCGAGAGGGTGAACCTGGCACTGGGCACTACAGGATCTCCATACAAGTCGTCCAGGCCTACACCTGGAGAGGTCAAACGCTCGGGTGCAAACTACAGTGTCTCTAGGGACAGAAGGATGTCAACAACAACAGGAAATCATAATTGATTTGTGGAAAACGAACATTGAAATTTTAAAAAACAAAATGATTTTTGAGAAAATATAGGGTTTGAGTAGTCAGAAGTAAGCCACAGCAAATAACTTTGAAATTTGTTAATTATGTTTTAAAATTTTCAGCGTTTAAAAGTAGCAAGTTGTTTTTAAAGATGGTAAACAACGTTTCATAGAGACTGGAGTGATACAATTTCGAAAAAATGCCGAAACAAGTGTATCTGTCATGCTTTAATGGAAGTGAGATTTTAATATTTTAATGTGTCTCTAATTTGGTTCTTTTCAGAAATGTAAGATTTTAGGGGCTTGACCAAATAGTTAAAATGTTTGTACGACCTTTATTCAATAGGAGAATCCAATTGCCTCCCAATGAACGTGCAACATGTAACAACAGACCCTATTTTCAGCAAAATTATTATTTCTCGAATCATATATGTAAGTAGAATACATCATGCAAAAAGCACCAGACTAGTTATAAAATATATATCAAACATTATACAAATGTTGGAAAAGAACATTGAAAGCCACCGAACACGACAAACCTCAAAATAAGTATTGCAGGCTCGGTTTGACTGATGACTCGATTGGACTGAGTCTGTCCATATGCAAAAATGAAAATGGATTATTACAATCCACGCTGCCTAGCATGGGAATGAGCGCTGCAGAAATATATCTACCGTGCCTTCAATATGTGAATGATGAATAATTGCAAATAAACATACTGTCCAGACCCATTGCTATCTAACGTTATAAATGATCTCTGATGATTATTTAACAACGAAAAGAGAAGTTTTACGTTAACACATTAAGCTCCATTAAGTTTTGCGGCCAAGTCAAGTTAAATATGCAATATTTGCGAGATAGTTTTCTTTTTTTTGTGTAATCGTAACATGCAAGTTATATTTGTCATTTACTTCCAATCAGCAGATCTTAAATATAAGAGCATATTCATTGTACTAAATTAGACAGTATTCTTAATATATTATTTGATTATAAAAATGAAAAGTACACAAACAGGTGAAAAAAGTTAACAATGTTAAGATTTCGAATGTGTTAAAAAATTGACAATAGTCATTTTTAAACAAGTTCTTAAATCATTTCTAACAAAATCGGCAAAATACATTTATAAAATTCTTTGAAGAATATAATTAAAAAGAAGAATATGAGAAAATATTATCATCATCATGTTCTTCATTTTTTTCAGTCACAATCATAGTGATCAGAGCAAAAAGACATTAAGACAACCCCATCGTTATCATCTTTATCATCCTCATTATTGTTTAGTCATAGTCATAGTCATTATTAACAACAGCAACAAGACATTAAAACAACATCATCACCATCGTCTTCATCATTGACATATTCAGACAAATCTCCGGATTTTTAATGAAGAAGTTTTGGCAGGCCTGCTTTTGCTTTAATATTATGGCCAGTTTATAGATGAATGGTTTCAATATCCCAGCAAATGTATATGGATACTGTTCAATCACCCCAAGGATATATATATATTTCTGGCTTTTTATCCCCCGCCGATGAAATCGGGAGGGGGATATTGTTTTGGCGTTGTCCGTCCGTCACGGTGTCACGTCGTCACGTCGTCACGCTGTCCGTCCGAATTTCGTTTCCGCGCTATTTCTCCGCAACCACTGGATGGATTTCAACGAAACTTGGTGGCAACCATCAGTACCAAGAGGAGATGCGCATATCGTCGTCTTGTTCCGGTCAGACCATTTAACACAGAGTTATGGCCCTTTGATAACCTATGCATTATGTATATAGAGCAGTATTCGTTTCCGCGCTATTTCTCTGCAACTACTGTATGGATTTCAATGAAACTTGGTGGGAACCATCAGTACCAAGAGGAGATGCGCATATCGTCGTCTTGTTCCGGTCAGACCATTTAACACAGAGTTATGGCCCTTTGATAAACTATGCATTATGTATATAGAGCAGTGTTTGTTTCCGCGCTATTTCTCTGCAACTACCGTATGGATTTCAATGAAACTTGCTGAAAACCATCTTTACCAAGAGGAGATGCGCATATCGTCGTCTTGTTGACATCAGACTATTTAACACAGGGTTATTGCCCTTTGATAACTTATGCATTATGCATATAGTGCAGTATTCATTTCCGTGCCATTTCTCTGCAACTACCAGATGGATTTCAATGAATCTTTCTGAGAACCATCAATACCGAGAGGAGATGCGCATGTTGTCGTCTTGTTCCAGTCAGACTGTTGAACACAGAGTTACGGCCCTTTGATAACTTATGCATTATGCATATAGAGCAGTATTCATTTCCTTGCTATTTCTCTGCAACTACTGAATGTATTTCAATGAAACTTTCTGAAAACCATCAATACCAAGAAGAGATGCGCATGTCATCGTCTTGTTCCAGTCAGACTGTTTAACACAGAGTTATTGCCCTTTGATAACTTATGTTTTATGCATATAGAGTAGTATTCATTTCTGCGCTATTTCTCTGCAACTACTGGATGGATTTCAATAAATCTTTCTGAGAACCATCAATACCAAGAGGAGATGCGCATATCATCGTCTTGTTCTGGTCAGACCGTTAAACACAGAGTTACGGCTCTTTGATAACTTATGCATTATGCATATAGAGCAGTATTCATTTCCCAGCTATTTCTCTGCAACTACTGAATGGAATTCAATGAAACTTTCTTGAAACCATCAATACCAAGAAGAGCTGCACATATCATTGTCTTGTTCCGGTCAGACTGTTTATCACAGAGTTATGGCTCTTTGATAACTTATGCATTATGCATATAGAGCAGTATTTGTTTCCGTGCAACTTTTGGATGGATTTCAATGAAACACTTTCTGGAAACCATCTATACCAAGAGGAAATGCGCATATCACCCTCTTGTTCCCGTCAGACTATTTAACACAGGGTTATGGCCCTTTGATAACTAATGCATTATGCATATTATAGAGCAGTATTCATTTCCCCTATTTCTCTGCAACTACTGGATGGATTTCAATTAATCTTTCTGAGAACCATAACAGATGTGTATATTGTTATCTTGTTCCAGTTGGACTGTAACACAGAGTTATTGCCCTTTGATAACTTATGTATGATGCATATAGAGAAGTATTTGTTTCCGCTCTATTTCTTTGCAAGTTCTTGATGGATTGAAATGAAACTTTCTGGGAAACATCAATACTGAGATGAGATGCACATTTTGTCATCTTGTTCCGGTCAGACTATTTAACACAGAGTTATTGCCCTTTGATAACTAATGTATTATGCATATAGAGCAGAATTTGTTTCCGCACTATTTCTCTGCAACTACTGGGTGGATTTTAATGAAACTTTCTGGGAACCATCAATACAAAAAGGAGACGCGCATATTGTCATCTTGTTTCAGTCAGATCCTTTAACACAGAGTTATGGCCCTTTGATAAATTATGCATTTTGCATGTAGAGCAGTATTTATTTCCTTGCTATTTCTCGGCAGGAATCTATGGAAACCATCAATACCAAGACAAGATGCCCATATTTTTGTCTTGTTCTGGTCTGACCGTTTAACACAGTTATGGCCCTTTGATAAGTTATGCACTATGCATATAGATTAGTATTCGTTTCCATGCCACTTCTATGCAACTTCTGCATGGATTTATATTAAATAAAGCGCTATATTTTTACTACTGCATTCTTCATTTCAACACTTTGAAGACTTTTAGTCTTATTTTTATATTCTGTTTTTTTTTTATATCTGAAGTTTTTTTTCACCTTTTTTGACATCCATGATAAATATCGAAATAAAGCCCTATGTCTTCAGCTGTTATGTTAGTAACAACCAGTATTCGGCGGGGGATATAAATTCAACGAATTTGCTTGTTAAATTTTGCCTCTGGCGTTGTTTGTGATATGCAGGATTTATATTCTCTGATCCCCTGGCTTTCAATGTTCTTTTTTTACATTTTAACTTGAAACGTTTAATATTCGTTCGCTAAGGTACATACAAAGAACAATAGCATTTACAAAACAAATACATATGCACATATGGTCATGGCAAACATTGAATTAACAGTTTGAGTAAACAGCTTGCATATTTACCTGTAAATAGGAAGCGGATGACGCCGGGAAATACGAGTACAGAAAGCGAATGCAATACATTCAAACAATAGTTACATGCATAAAAGGCACAAATAACAGCATATTTTGCTTCACAATACATTTTTACCGACATTCGATGGATTTCCCCATTTGAACTAAAACATCAATATATAATTCAGGAGTTCGGTATTTTTTTAATGTTAGTAATGTTAAAAGTCTACCTTCAGTAATAATGCCAAAAAATATGTAGGATTTAGTACATTAATTTATTTTAAAGAGTATTCAGAAGAATTTCAAAATATTCCTTGCGAAGTAACCTCATTCTTGTTTTTGTTGCTTC
>JAZAYU010000055.1:128458-163473 GCA_038501625.1 Corbicula japonica
AGAAAAACAGCCTCTCGAACTGGGGTGGGGACTGGAGCCGTTCCTGACCATTATTCAATTATATATACTTCAAAATATAATTTTTTTAGAATATGATTTTGACGGTGTATTTTAGCATATTTTCATAAAATTGGAATAATATAAGTGACTTGACACCATTTTTACAAAAAAGGGTGTATTAGTAAGGGTTGGCAGGGGGTGGGGCGGCTGGTCAAGCGCCAGTGCATTTACACTAAAAAGTTTCAGTTATCCATCCCCATAACATTCCTATCTGGGAAGACTCAAATTTTCTATCTCTTCCCAAAAACTCTTCTTCTGTATTCTTTTCTAATAAATTTTCTGTGTATCCCTTTACACATAAGACAATATCAAATTCTTTTCCTTAAGTCAACAAATGTGGATAGTGTATTTTTTTAATCAAAAGTGCCTGCCAGATGCTTTGCACCATTCAGATGACTTGCTATTTAACCCATTACTTCATACATAAACTTTATTGTGTGGATGAACAATGTAGATCCAGATCAGCTGGCACATTCTTTCCATCTGATCAGGATCTACACTGTTCATTTTTTATTTATTAGGTAAATTCTGACCAAGAAGGTAAAAAAAAATGTTGGACAGGGCTACAGATCAAAATGTGAAGAAGCCCAGAATATGGCTGACACACATTTTAAACAACTTTTCCAACACTAAATTGACAAAACTTGGGAATTTGAAATTGATCACAAACAAAGACATGCACTATTACTGAGGGTCTGAAAAACTAATAGTTTTATTATCAATAAACACAGAAGCCAGGCACTTAGAAATGTAAGGCAAAACAAATCAGATTTATAAATATCTTTCATGAACCTAAATCAAGACAATGTCATTGAATGATTCATCAATATATTTTAACAAAGTCGAGTCTGAACAATTATTGAAAGTTTGATAAAAAGCCAGAAAATGATAAGACAGCATGGTTAAACTGCTTTTAACGTATGCAGATTCTTGCATTTATATGCAATCAAATTTGAATTTTTCCATTTGTGACCCCAGTTATATACGAGTTTTAGATTCAGGGGAATATTACGAAAAGTCATCAAAAGTTGCAAAAAATAAGTATTGTGTCTTAAGCATTTAAAATATGACGAAAATAATGTTATAGGAAATTT
This sequence comes from Corbicula japonica, assembly GCA_038501625.1. Classification (NCBI taxonomy): domain Eukaryota; kingdom Metazoa; phylum Mollusca; class Bivalvia; order Venerida; family Cyrenidae; genus Corbicula; species Corbicula japonica. The sequence continues at coordinate 129,613 of JAZAYU010000055.1, forward strand.
TAAATCAGAGTCAAATTCTCCTGGTTATTTTAGACCTGTCAAAACCACAAAACATGATGATACATCAACAATTTGCCCTTGGGTGATTAATGGAGAAAAAGATTACAGTATCAGCCATGGGTATCAAACATGGTAGAAGGCAGTCGGGGGTGTAGCCAGCTTTTTACAAGTTGTAGGCAAATAAAAGGGGTTCCTAATGGCGGTTGCCTCTTGATAAGTGCGGATGCCTCTTGATAAGTGGGTCTGGGGCGCAAAGCCCCCCCCCCCTCCCCCGCCAAAGCAGTAAACAAGTGGCGATTAAATGTAGCAAACTGCAAATAAATGGAACAATAAAGAGAATTAGAACGTAGATCTGCATTTACACCCGGCTAAGAAAATAATCCGTCGCCCCAGAAGCCAAAGACATATTTGATTCAACAAAAAATGGCTTGAACCTTCTACCATACCACCCCATTCTGATTTTATTGTATTTTTGGGACTTTTGAAAACGTCATTTTCCTGTCCAACTTGTAGGCCCGGGCCTACATGGCCTAATAGTAGCTACGCCACTGGCAGTGCCAGGGAGCAGGACATGTTGAAGGATTTTGCATTGTCAAACATCTCCCAAGAATGGTCTCAAACAAACAGAGCCAACATTAATGTGTTTGTGGTCTGTGATTTCAAAACATCTTGTCAGTAATGAAGTAAAACTTTTACTCCTTGGCGATTATCTTATGGGTAAAAAGTGTAGATCCAGATCTGTGCCATCTGTTCAGGATCTACACAGTTCACTTTTAGATTCATTATAAGGTTATTTCTGACAAAGAAGTCACCAGTTTAGATCCTGATCAGATGGCACAAATGTGCCAGCTAAATCGGATCTACATTGGTTGCACATGTGATAAAACCTGTAGTTAACATACGAAGTAAAGGGTTAAAAGTGTGAAATCAGTGCCTAAGGTTATAAAACTGAGCATGGAAACCAGTCTCAAATTTTAAGCAAATGGCAACCAGTCCCCACTTCAGCCAATCAGATGCTTAAGATTTGAGACAAGTTTCCAATCTCAGTTTTATTACCTTCAGCCCAGTATTACACTTTACATTATGATAGTTACCTCAGTGGATCATTGGTGAAGTTTGTTAGCTGTGGGACCTGTGGTGTGCCTTGCTCACCAAACCTGTCTCTATCACTGTCCATGCGGTAACTCTCATACAGGAAGTTCTGGAAAACATCCTCAGTCTGATCCATGACAGTCTGTTCAAGGTCTTGGCGGTGCTCTGGACTCGGCACCTGAAACATAATATGGCGTAAATGAAATACTTTGGGATGACAGAGACATTTATGTACGTTTATAATTAACAGTGTTGCTGAGAAATCAGGGTTCATTTTCCAGGGAAATGAAACTTGAAAAGCCTCATTGGTATTCTGGCAACTATTTCGGGAAATTCCATAGCTTATCTAACTGATCCTTGAGATTCCGAAGCTAGAGGAACCCCAAACTACACTTAACCATTCTTAGTAAAGACAGACCGTTCATATCTTTATTTCTTTTTCCCATATAAGCAATTTACGCATGTGCAACCAGTGCAGATCTAGACCAGGATCTGCACTGGTTGTATTTTAATCAGAAACTAGAGCTATCACTGAAGGTGATTAATACCCCCGCAATACTGCTTTGTCAGAGTATACAGAAATGATGTTTACATCTTTCATGGGTGAAAGTTGAAAAATAATTGAAATCCTGAAAATTTGCTGCAAAAGTTGTGTTTAAAAATAGCGACTTGGGTTTTCACCGGATGTAAACAAAACTGTAAAAGTAGTTGACGTCACAAGGTTTTGTTGAATTGTGCTCCCCTTCTAAAAAATAATGGACTGATCCAAATGAAAAAAAATATGTCATGCAAATCTAATCACCAACGTATGTTAAAAGTTTGAAAACTGGAGAAGTAGTTTGTGTCATAAGATTTTGCTAAATTATGCTCCCCTCAAACCAAATATGTCACTAACATGCGCACTTCATGCAGAACATATGATTTCAGTTTCAAGTCGATTATCTTTTAAACTGTAGAAGTTTTCATAACACGATTTTGTTAAATCATGTCCCCTGCAAAAAAGAATGGACTGATCCACACAAAAAACTGTAGAAGTAGTTTGTGTCACAAGATCTTGTTGAATCATGCTCCCCTGCTAAAGAATAATGGACTGATCCACATGAAACAAAGTATGTCATGGAAATCTACTCACAAAGTTTGAAAACTGGAGAAGTAGTTTGCATCATAAAATTTTAAATAAAAGATTTTGTTCAATAATCACCTGCAAAAACTAATGGACTGATTCACAAAAAATTATGTCGCTGACATACACACTTCATGCAGAACATACAATTTTGGTTTCAAGTCGATATCTTGAAAACTGTAGAAGTTTGCATAACACGATTTTGTTAAATCATGTCCCCTGCAAAAAATAATGTTCTGATCCACACGAAAAATATGTCATGCACATCTACACTTCAGGCCAAACATATGTTTAAAGTTTCAAATCAATATCTTAAAAACTGTAGAAGTAGTTCGTGTCACAAGATTTTGTTGAATCATACTCCCCTGCTAAAAAATAATGGACTGATCCACATGAAACAAAGTATGTCATGGAAATCTACTCACAAACTTATGTTTAAAGTTTGAAAACTGGAGAAGTAGTTCGCGTCATAAGATTTTAAATAAAAGATTTTGTTAAATAATGCTCCCCTCCAAAAAATAATGGAATGATCCACAAAAAAATATGTCGCTTACATGCGCACTTCAGGCAGAACATACAATTTTAGTTTAAAGTCTTATATCTTGAAAACTGTAGAAGTTTGCATAACACGATTTTGTTAAATCATGTCCCCTGCAAAAAATAATGGACTGTTCGTGTCACAAGATTTTGTTAAATCGCGCTCCCCTTCGAAAAATAATGGACTGATCTACATGAGAGCATAAATTTGCGCAAATGTACTCACGAACATATGTTTAAAGTTTCAAGTCGATATCTTGAAAACTGTTGACGTAGTAAGTGTAGAAGTTTGCATAACAGGATTTTGTTAAATCATGTCCCCTGCAAAAAATAATGGACTGATCCACACGAGAAATATGTCATGCACATCTACACTTCATGCCGAACATGTTTAAAGTTTGAAAACTGGAGAAGTAGTTTGCATCATAAGATTTTAAATAAAAGATTTTGTTAAATAATGCTCACCTGCAAAAAAAATGGACTGATCCACAAAAAATATGTCACTGACATACACACTTCATGCAGAACATACAATTTTAGTTTAAAGTCTTATATCTTAAAAACTGTAGAAGTTTGCATAACAGGATTTTGTTAAATCATGTCCCCTGCAAAAAATAATGGACTAATCCACACTAAAAATATGTGGAGCTTATCTACACTTCATGCCTAACATATGTATCAAGTTTCAAGTCAATATCTTAAAAACTGTAGAGGTAGTTCGCGTCACACGATTTTATCAAATTGTGCTCCCCTCCGAAAAATAATGGACATATCCACATGAGAAAAAAAAATTTGTGCAAATTTACTCACGAACATATGTTTAAAAGTATCAAGTCGATATCTTGAAAACTGTTGACGTAGTAAGTGTAGAAGTTTGCATTACACTATTTTGTTAAATCACGTGCCCTGCAAAAATAATGGACTGATCCACACGAAAAATATGTCACACACATCTACACTTCATGCCGAACATGTATCAAGTTTCAAGTCAATATCTTAAAAACTGAAGAAGTAGTTTGCATCACAAGATTAAGAAGTTTGCATAACATGATTTTGTTTCATCATGTCCCCTGCAAAAAATAATGGACTTATCCACACGAGTAATATGTCATGCACATCTACACTTCATGCTGAACATGTGTATCAAGTTTCAAGTCAATATCTTAAAAACTATAGAAGTAGTTCGCGTCACAAGATTTTGTTGAATCGTGCTCCCCTCCGAAAAATAATGGACTGATCCACATGAGAAAACAAAAAGTTCGCGCAAATGTACTCACGAACATATGTTTAAAGTATCAAGTCGATATCTTGAAAACTGTTGACGTAGTAAGTGTAGAAGTTTGCATAACACTATTTTGTTAAATCACGTCCCCTGCAAAAATAATTGACCGATCCACACGAAAAATATGTCACGCACATCTACACTTCATGCTGAACATATGTATCAAGTTTCAAGTCAATATCTTAAAAACTGAAGAAGTAGTTTGCATCACAAGATTTAGAAGTTTGCATAACACGATTTTGTTTAATCATGTCCCCTGCAAAAAATAATGGACTAATCCACACGAAAAATATGTCACGCACATCTAGACTTCATGCCGAACATGTGTATCAAGTTTCATGTCAATATCTTAAAAACTATAGAAGTAGTTCGCGTCACAAGATTTTGTTAAATCGTGCTCCCCTCCGAAAAATAATGGACTGATCCACATGAGAAAAAAAATAGTTTGCGCTAATGTACTCACGAACATATGTTTAAAGTTTCAAGTCGATATCTTGAAAACTGTTGACGTAGTAAGTGTAGAAGTTTGCATAACACTATTTTGTTAAATCACGTCCCCTGCAAAAATAATTGACCGATCCACACGAAAAATATGTCACGCACATCTACACTTCATGCTGAACATATGTATCAAGTTTCAAGTCAATATCTTAAAAACTGAAGACGCTGTAAGTGCCACAGACAGACCGCCCAACGAACCAACCAACGAACCAAAGAACCAACCGGATGATGACTCCTATATACCCCCTATACTTCGTATGCGGGGGTATAATAACCAAATGAATAAAAAGCAAACAGTTTAGATCCTGAACAGACAGCGTTGATGTGCCTGCTGATCTGGATCTAAACTGTTCGCCCACGCAATAAAGTTGTATCTATGGAGGAAAGGGCTATGCCACGATGCCCTGGCAAGTTCTCAATGTTCCTCCTTTAATATACATGTATGACTTTATATTTGCACAACTAAGCTTTAGAGGCATTGAATTTCATACTTTATCTTGTTTTACAACATAATATTTAATGCATTAATTTTTTTGTCTGTCTCAAGATAAAATATTTAATTACCTTGATAAAAAAACAAAAACTCTACAAATCAAAAACTAGAATGTTGTGTTCCGCGGAACACATGTGTCGCCTGCATGGAAAAAGTTGAAATGTGGGCCTATTTTTAATCATATATAATAAAAATATTTTATTTAAGTTGATTTCAATACTAGACCACAGAACACATGTGTCATCTAAATTGCATTTAAAAGGGGAATAACTATAATAATGGTGAAACCCGAGTTATCATCTTCAAAAATTGGTTTGTGCACGCTGATGAGTTTTTCAAAGTATTAAGTGAATTGAACAAGTACTTTCCATTTTACAGGCAACACTAAGTTTCATGTGAAAGTTGCATTTGAAAGGGACATAACTCAAAAAATATTCAAACAGGATTCATAATTTTTGTAGTTGTCGATCGCACTGTTCATGTTGATGATACAATCCAAGTATTCAATGAATAGGGCAAGTACTTTCAAATTATACGCAACATTAAGTTTCATGTGAAATTTGCATTTGAAAAAAAAGTCAAACAGGAGTTATGATTCTTGTTGTAACCCATGTTGTTGTTCATGAAGATGATATATTCGATGAGTGAATAGGACAAGTACTTTAAAAGTTATAGGCAACATTAAGTTTCATGTTAAAGTTGTATATTAAAGGGACACAACTCATAAAATAGTCCAGCAGGAGTTATCATTCTTGTTCTTCATAATGACGCTTTTCATGAAGATGATTTATTTCGAATATCAAGTGAATTTTCAAAGTTAAAGTCAACATTAAGTTTCATGTTAAAGTTGGATTTGGAAGGGGCTTAACTCAAAATATAATCAAACAGGAGTTATGATTCTTTTTGTTACCAATGTTGTTGATCATGCTGATAATGTATTCCAAGTATGAAGTGAATAGGACAAGTACTTTCAAAGTTATAGGCAACATTAAGTTTCATGTTAAAGTTGCATTTGAAAGGGGCATAACTCCAAAATATTGAAACTGGTGTTATCATTCTTGTCGTCACAGATGGCGTTGTTCATGCTGATGATATATTCCAAGTATGAAGTGAATAGGACAAGTACTTTCAAAGTTAAGGCAACATTAAGTTTCAGGTTAAGTTGCATTTGAAAGGGGCGTAACTCAAAAAATATTGAAACTGGAGTTATCATTCTTGTTGTTGTAGATGGCATTGTTCATGCTGATGATATATTCCAAGTATGAATTGAATAGAACAAGTATAATCAAAGTAATAGGCAACATTAAGTTTCCGATTAAAGTTGCATTTGAAAGGGGCATAACTAAAAAAATATTGAAACTGGAGTTATCATTCTTGTCGTCACAGATGGCATTGTTCATGCTGATGATATATTCCAAGTATGAAGTGAATAGGACAAGTACTTTCAAAGTTATAGGCAACATTAAGTTTCAGATTAAAGTTGCATTTGAAAGGGGCATTACTCAAAAAATATTGAAACTGGAGTTATCATTCTTGTCGTCACAGATGGCATTGTTCATGCTGATGATATATTCCAAGTATGAAGTGACTAGGACAAGTACTTTCAAAGTTATAGGCAACATTAAGTTTCAGATAAAAGTTGCATTTGAAAGGGGCATAACTCTAAAAATATTGAAACTGGAGTTATCATTCTTGTTGTCACAGATGGCATTGTTCATGCTGATGATATATTCCAAGTATGAAGTGAATAGGATAAGTACTTTCAAAGTTATAGGCAACATTAAGTTTCGGATTCAAGTTGCATTTCAAAGGGGCATAACTAAAAAAATATTGAAACTGGAGTTATCATTCTTGTTGTCACAGATGGCATTGTTGATGCTGATGATATATTCCAAGTATGAAGTGAATAGGACAAGTACTTTCAAAGTTATAGGCAACATTAAGTTTCGGATTCAAGTTGCATCAGAAAGGGGCATAACTCAAACAATATTGAAACTGGAGTTATCATTCTTGTCGTCACAGGTGGCAGTGTTGATGCTGATGATATATTCCAAGTATGAAGTGAATAGGACAAGTACTTTCAAAGTTATAGGCAACATTAAGTTTCAGATAAAAGTTGCATTTGAAAGGGGCATAACTCAAAAAATATTGAAACTGGAGTTATCATTCTTGTTGTCACAGATGGCATTGTTCATGCTGATGATATATTCCTAGTATGAAGTGAATAGGACAAGTACTTTCAAAGTTGTAGGCAACATTAAGTTTCAGATTCAAGTTGCATTTCAAAGGGGCATAACTCAAAAAATATTGAAACTGGAGTTATCATTCTTGTCGTCACAGATGGCATTGTTGATTCTGATGATATATTCCAAGTATGAAGTGAATAGGACAAGTACTTTCAAAGTTATAGGCAACATTAAGTTTCAGATTAAAGTTGCATTAGAAAGGGGCATAACTCAAAAAATATTGAAACTGGAGTTATCATTCTTCTCGTAACAGATGGCATTGTTCATGCTGATGATATATTCCAAGTATGAAGTGAATAGGACAAGTACTTTCAAAGTTATAGGCAACATTAAGTTTCAGATTAAAGTTGCATTTGAAAGGGGCATAACTCAAAAAATATTGAAACTGGAGTTATCATTCTTGTCGTCACAGATGGCATTGTTCATGCTGATGATATATTCCAAGTATGAAGTGAATAGGACAAGTACTTTCAAAGTTATAGGCAACATTAAGTTTCAGATTAAAGTTGGGGGACTACTGGACGATGGCACCGACGACGACGACGACGACGCCGCCGGACAATAGCATCCCTATGTGTCTACCTGCTATCGCAGGCGACACAAAAAGTATGCAAGCTTTTGCGTTTTGTAATAACCACTTGATTAGTAGACCCTGAATATTGCATACAATTGTTTGCAACATCAAAACACTTATCTTAATGCTTATGTGACTTTCAACATTACCATGTCACACATGCTTGTTTTAAATTTGTTGTAATTTCTATGCTTTTTAAAGAGACTATTGTGTTAACAGACTATTTCAACAAATTCCCTTTTCAATGAACATTATTCTTTTAATTTAAGACTACTGTATTAGTCCAAGTCTTCGGATGGAAAAAAATAGTTATTTTTTTGGCTGAACAAAGTTTTTATTTAAAGAAAGACATAGGAACATTTAGATACATGTACATTTATTTACACATACAGTGAAACCTGCCTTACCAGCCACCTGCGAATAGCAACCACCTGTTTTAAACAGCCAGTTTGAATATGTCCTAAACTGACATTTTGTTCTCATTTTAACCTGTCTTTAACAGCCACCTGTATAGAGCAGCCACTTTTTGTCACTCCCTTGGGTGGCTGCTAAAGACAGATTTGACTGTATCTGTAAATGTAAGCCCAGAATAAGACAACACCTGCCAGACATTTCTTTGAAATTTCTGCTTGCCTTTGTCAAGCAATTATTAACTACAACTTGTAAGTTAAATATACAGTACAGCTCGGGTGCCTTTTACATTTTTCACTCATCGCCGCGTTTCACTGTCAGCGCGACATCCAATTTTTTTCGAGTGATCACGGATGATCGTCGATCTTGCAGCCGCGATCACCTGACAAGAAAATCATGGTGATTTGCCACGATTTATCAGCACGAATCACGGTTAAGATTTGCCGGTGATTTAAAGACATTCTTCCAAATTTATTTATCTAAAAAGAAATATGTTGTTCGTATTTTCGTATCAGAGAAAAGATCTGAAACTTGATCAATGCATAAATATATTGTCCATTATTTGAAACACTGGAGTTTTCCACACCTTCCGTGTTGACATAAACACCTTTGTACTTACCCTGTAAATTGCTGCCTATTACAGTAAAACCCCGCCTTACGACCACCCCGAAAATGAGACCACCTCGCTATTACGGGCACTTTTTGAAAGACCCGATTTTTTTGCTATATATTTCAATGGTCGGAACCCCCGATATTACGGGCACCCCGCTATTCCGTAATGCGACCACTTAAAACAGTCCGAAATTGTCGAATTATGCATAAATTGACCCCGATAATCCGACCACGCATATCACGGTTTGGTCGCGTGTTTGGTAGCGCGTCTATTCTTTATACCTATCAATTTACGACATAAACAAAACAACGCTTTGCGGCATTCGTTAAACTGGGAAAATCGATAATGAGGATGTTTTGACAAGAGATTAATCCATTGTCTGTTGCATTGATTTACGCTAATTGACACATATTTGCAGTAAGTTATTTAATTGTATGATTTATTGTGTTTTTATTGAGTAAATCGACGTCAATTTTAAAGATGGGTTGACTTTACAGATCATTTTATTGCATCTGTTTGATCAGTAAATAACGATTTTTAAATAATATAAGAATAGAAAACTGCAAAATGTCGAAACCTTGTAGATAACTTTCTCTTACTGAGAAAGTGCAGCTAATCAAAGAAAGTTCAGGTCAAATCCAATGCAAGTTGGCAGAGAAATTTGGCATTGGCAAAACTCAGGTACAGATCGATCAAGCAAATAAATATTTTCTTCGACATTTTTTTATTAAAAAAATAAATTAAATTATATGAGGACTGAAAGATTATTATGATAATGATGATGATTTTGATAAAATGCTTTCAAAAATACTGGCCACTTAATAAAGATATCTCTGTCCTTCTGTCCTCTGCCCCTTGCCAGCTTTTTGATCATCAAATGGTCCCACCCCTATATTGAGACCACCCCGCTATTAAGACCACTTTTTGTCAGACCGCCAAGTGGTCTCATTAGCGGGGTTTTACTGTATGCTTCTAAGTGGAATGTTGTCACGGTCATTGTAGAAAGTGAACAACAGTTATTAAATTGGTTAATTATTTTACGACAAATTATAAGAATTCATTGACAAGTAGAGTATTTACGCCTCAGATCAAAATTCAATGTCATTTAAAATACGAGTATAATTGCGATTGAAACACACAGTAAACTGGACATAATAGATCATTATCGAGAGAGAAAAGTGAATAAATATTGTGTCGTTCTTACCTTATCGTTTCCTTAGTTGTTATTTTGATGAAAGATAAACATATAATATTCTTTTTCTTAAGTACTCCGAACATGTTGAGAAAATAAATAACGGTGAAAATATAACAGCTAAGTACATTAGCTACATGTATAAAATCCATCTCGTCAGTATTTTTCCCCAATCCCTTCCTAAAACATCTTCATTTATGAGCAATCAACACCTGTTTGGACACCTGTGTGATCAGCATTGTATATTTCATCATCACTTCTGTTTATTCACTTCAAAAAGAACGCCGACGAGTAATACTGATTTTCCGAGATCAAAGGTGCCGTGTTGGGTAAAAAAAATTATTGATCAAACGTCGGCGTTTTTTATTCTTGACAGATTGACTCATTTGTCAACTCTCAACAAAAAAATTAAAATTGCTGGAAACAAATTAGAGTTGTACATTGTATAATCAAAACATGCCTTGTAAAATCAAAACATGCTGGAAATTAATAGCATATGCCTGTCACAAATATTATTTAAATAAACAATGTTTGTGTTCACGACTTACTCATTACATTCAAAATGTTCATTCAATAGTTGATTTGTCATTGATTAATGTGTCATTTTTGTTTGGGAATCAACTAAGCTGTTGATAATTGGTGTTTTATATGGATTAATTAACTCCAAGCTTCTTACGTTGACAGGTAAGCACTTTCAAAATAGTTATCGATTAATTCATGTCAGTTTGCAAAAATCGGGCGTCGGTGATGAAATCAAGCTCTGTTATATTAAAATTATTACATTTATTAAGAAACTCGATATTTTCACAGAAGATACGTAAACAAAGAAAATTGTTTTTTTGTTTCATGCTGATGAATCGGCACGTCCGATTACGCGACTAAAATTTTTACATTATTTTGATACAATGTTATGTTCAAATTGGTTAAAGAAAGAATGTTTTACATTAAAAAATACAATTTAATACACTCCTTTTTCGAAAGATTTTTCACCGCGATCCCCCGCGATCGACCCTGAAGCTAAACTGCTGACGATGAACACAAGAAGAGCGAGAATGACTGCAGAATTATCGCCGCGAATCACGGCAAATCACCGGAAAATCGCCGCGTCGGAAGGACATATTCGCGGTGAATTTCCACCCGGACTGATTTATTAACGCGGTGGACGGGTGAAAAATGTAAAAGACACCTGAGCTGTACTGTACATCCAATTGTTTCGTAATGAACATTGTCGTAAATGTGATGGATCTCACAAATACATTTGTAGGGATGCAATTGATTAGCTGCAAACTGCTAATTCGGCAAAGGGCCGGTACTGCAGATACAAACACAACCTGGTCAGAAATCTGTAATAATTATACCAGATTCGCTGTAAATCAAACAATCAGCTGATTTAGAAATGAAATCATCCTTGTTTGTTGACAGTTGATATTCTTTTGTAGAATAGCATTGATCAATTTTTGAGCCATGCACTCTGTTTCAAGTTGATGTCTGCATCTTTGATGTTAAATACATAAGCATCGCTAATATTAGAATTCAAAAGTCAATAAACAGGTGTCTATAGCAGTTGTAAATTTGATGACTTTAGTTAATGATCATTATTGATTCTCTGAATTTTAGGGCCAAGTATTTGCATGATTTAAAATATATGTCCTTCAGGGGCGTAGCCAGCTTTTTACAAGTTATAGGCACATATAAGGGTTCTTAGTAGCGATTGCCATTTGATAAGGGGATCTGGGGTGCAAAGCCTCCCCCCACCCCAAAAGCAGTAAACAAGTGGAGATTAATGTAGCAAACTGCAAATAAAGCGTGAAAACACAGAGATTTCGAACGTAGGTCTGCATTTATATCTTGCAAAGAAAATAATCATTTGCCAAAGAAATATTTGATTTGACAAAAACGGCTTGTACCTGCTACCATACCACCCCGTTCCATTTTATTGTATTTTTGGGACTTTTGAAAACGTCATTTTCCTGACCAACTTGTAGGCCCGGGCCTACATGGCCTAATAGTACATGTAGCTACCCCACTGTCCTTCATATTACTTCCAATCTCACTAAAGTCAGATCTAACAAAATGTTAGATCTGATGACGGCTGGCAGACACCGTACATAAGTTATAGTGGATTTTGCCGATTACTATTTTTAGAAATTGTCAACACAGGAAGAATGATTTATAATGGTCACAAAATGATCTGAAGATGTCATTACATTAGAAATGCATGCAATACTACTTAAACACATAATATATCTCCAGTAAAATATGTCTTAAGCAGGCTGTCAACACTTTCACTTTTGCGATTTAGTAGGCGACAGTCTGATTGGTTCAAAGGGTTAGTGATAAAAGCATGTTTTAGTTACTTGTCGTCAGATCCTGATAGCGTAGCAGTTTTCAGTAAATGATTTTAATCAGATCAGATTTAATCAGTCTACTTTCTAATTTTTAACAAATCTTTCTTGTAATAGAAATTATGAACATAGGACTGAAACATCGCAAATTCAAATGCAGAGTCAGAAATAAATGTCATTCATATTAGTCCATGTGTTATTAAATGCGACAATGATCCCTGCATATTACTGGTAGAAGAAGAAATGAGACCATTTCAGTTTTAAAAACTTTCTTTTTCATTATAAGAATTATGAACATTGTATAGAAATGTTTTTATTAAAATAGCATAAATTAAAATGAACAAACAATTCGGCATTAATTGATTCCTGCCGAGTCAGAAAATAAAAAGATTAGTCCCTTCTACAGCTTGTATGACTGACACGACATAGGCAATAGACATCAGTTTTTTACCAGTTGTTTACCCTTTCTTCCATAGACACACTTTTATTGCAGGGGTAAACTGTTCTGTTTTGATTCATTAAGTTATTCCTGACCATAATGCGACCAGTGCAGATCCTGATCAGACGGCACATGCGTAGAATTGCGTATATATGGAGGAAAGGGTTAAACCAGAAGGATTAATAATTGCCTGTAAAAAGGTATGATGTTTCATTGTGTTTGTGTTTCCAATTAATTAGAGACGAAAAAAAAAATTTGTTTTTTTCGGTGTCCCATTTTTAAGAGGCTGAACAAAAATTATTTTGTCAAAATAATTTTTTTTCTGGACACTTGAAGGGTCCAGACTTAGATACTAGATGGGTGTTCAGTTGAACACTTGTGTCGCCCTCTGGTGCTATGTCGGAATAAAAATGCAAGTACAAAAAGGGGCATAACTCAATCAAAGAATTTGGCATCATCATGAGCTTGTTGTCATAAGCAATATAATTTGAAAGTTTGATTAAAAAATATTAAGTAATGACAAAGTTATAGCCAACGTTAAGTTTTCGTGTAAAAATCCAAGCACAAAAAGGGGCATAACTCCATCAAATGTGATCTTGACCTTGAGAATTTGGCATCATATCGAGCGTGTTGTCATAAGCAATATAATTTGAAACTTTGCTAAAGAAATATTAAGAAATGACAAAGTTATAGCCAACGTTAAGTTTTCATGACAGACCAATGGACGGACAGACTCCATCAAAGAATTAGGCATCATCATGAGCGTGTTGTTATAAGCAATATAATTTGAAAGTTTGATGTAAAAATATTAAGAAATGACAAAGTTATAATAGCCAACGTTAAGTTTACGTGTAAAAATCCAAGTACAAAAAGGGGCATAACTCCATCAAATGTGACCTTGACCATGATTATTTGGCATCATCTCGAGCGTGTTGTCATAAGCAATATAATTTGAAAGTTTGATGAAAAAATATTAAGAAATGACAAAATTATAGCCAATGTTAAGTTTTTGTGTAAAAATCCAAGTACAAAAAGGGGCATAACTCCATCAAATATGATATTGACCTTGAGAATTCGGCATCATCTCAGCCAGTTGTCATAAGCAATATAATTTGCAAGTTTGATGAAGAAATATTAAGAAATGGCAAAGTTATAGCCAACGTTAAGTTTTTGTGATGGACTGACGGACGGACGGATAAAGTGGTCCCTATGTATACTATTTCTTCAAAAGGGCAACACAAAAATACAGTAGTTGGAATTTGGTAAAATCTGGTTATCTTTCACATTTTATAAGCAAATAATAATTACTGTTCATCTGGAACCATTTTCACTGTAACGGATATATTAAATGGTATTGTTAGAGTTTTACCTTGACAACAGCTGTCTGACCAGCAGATTATAGTCTTCTAGTGGGAAAAAGAAAGCATTTTGAAATATGACATGAGTAGATGTTAAAACCCTGCAGGTTTCTACCGCACTCTACCTAGGTGGAAGAAAACATGTGCAGGTGGCTACAGCACAGCCTTTTTATTCTTTAGAAGGGGCCATTTACACTAAATTACAGGCACCTTCCCCACAGAAAATTTCTTTAAAATCAAAAAGCTTTACCGCATAAGTAACTTTACATCAAGTTTTTTTATTACCTTTTAGGGAAGAAATCCTGCTATTTTCACCAAAATTATAAAAGTGCATTGGCCCCTATTCCTGGCAGTGAAAAACTAGAATGTGTCCTCCGACACTGATGCCCCCACTGCTGCAACATAATTTTTAATAATAAAGGGCCATAACTCTGGTAAAAATGGTCACATGAAAAAATCCTTTCTTTATGATCATCTAAACATCCTGCTTGATAATCTTTTCAAGATTGAAAGAAATCCGCCTTATAGTTTAGGAGGAGTTGATGCCACAAGATTTGGGGACGTACGGACAGATGTACATACGCGTGCAACACTATACGCCTCCCACTTTGTGGGGCATAAAAAGCTGTGCTGAGTACTGTATTAAATAAAAGTACCTGTTTTTGAGCTGGAGAGGAAGTCCTCTTTGGATAAGGCACATCTCCCCCTCCATTACTGGAGGCCATATTTATGATGTTGTTGGACTTCTAAAGTTTGTTGTAATATCACACTGTGCTACATCTAAAAGAAGAGAGGCATGAATTCAATGAATGACATGTCACATTTGCAACAGATTCAATGAGAAGTCTGAATTTTTTTAACTCACACTGACAGAATATAATATAGGAACTGTTCAGTGTTAACAACTGATTTTTTCTTCTAACTGCTATTTAATTCCCAAATAAAACACGAAGAATGACTACAATAACACAAAATTTGTGGCCAATAGTAAAGAGGGTAAAAAGTGGAGTAAAGTGATCCTTTTCCAATCCACAAAATGCCAAGTGAATTTAGGTTTGACACCCAGGAAGCAGTCTTACTGAAAGACTGTAAGCACCTCCAAATTATAATCAGTGACTGTTGTTTGCAAACTTGCAAACAGAAAAAGCTCTGGTGTATAAGTTGAAGTGCAACCTCATTAAAATAATCTTCTATGCTATCAATACTGGACAGACTTCCCGAAGTTATAAAAAAAGTGTCAAACAAGATCTTAAAATCGGTCTGACTGAACAGGCCTTTGTCTATGCATTCAACAGGTCCGAATATCGGATCGATTCCCAATGCCAATTTTGACTTTTTCACAAATATCCAAAAGAAAATTGGAAGATGAAAATTCGTTGCCAAATGGCTCCCATAATCCCATTACCTGGTGCTAGAGTCTATATAGCACTCAGTGTTCTCCCCAGGATTTTGGGAAGAGTTGTCGCTGGACTTTTCGTGGATTTTAGCACGCGAAACCTTGTTTACTAAGTAACATATTTTGCTACAGTTTTATATTTGCACAAATGTTTACTGCAATAGCTGTATATAGTACACATATGGTTTTTGTTTTATTTCTAGAGCTAAGAAAGGGACAAAGTAAATATTTACTTCATTGTCTGAGCTAACTCACTCTAAAAAACTTATTGTTTCTTTGTATGGTTACACTTTTAAACGTCTCTTCTTCTCTTTGGCCCAGGTGCTAACAGCCTTGTTATAATTCAATTTCAGGACATTTGGACCTTCCATTGATATCATCAAGAGGGAATTTAATGTTAAATGGTTAAGTCGACTTGTTAACTTGGTCTGGACTCTTGCTCATGTTGAAAACCCCCTCTCACAATCTGATATTTAATTAATTTATGATAGCAATAAACATAGAAGCAGCTTCATATACACATCATAATAAATATTTAAATATATACTAATTGGTATACACTGCGACTCCGTTATATCGCGAACGTGTATATCGCGATATTCAGTATATCGCGATTGGTCCGCGGATCTCAATTTTTTTTACATTTTCAATGTATATGTTTTTTCATTCTCCATAGGTGGTAAATAACATCAAATGATGAAATCAACGTTGGCGACTAATTCACAAAACGGACGCTTTGTTTATTACAATTTGTATGCAGGGATTTAAGAGGCAATCGCGTACACGTTCACCAGCAGATACAATTTAACATCAAACGTACGAAAATAGATGAAAGTTATTTTTACAATTCTCAGGGCCTTCCCCAGAAAAATTTTAAGGCATCCTGGCATCCTATCCGCGACGTGCTAATTCATGAAAAATATTTTCACATGGTTAATGGGTGCATCTTACAAATATATTAATATATATTTAGCACAAAGCAACATTGTTTTTTTAAGTTTTATTGAAATATGACAAAGTACATTTTTCACAGAACTACCACAAACTTGCTTTTGTATTGTACTTACATGTAATACAAAACAGTTGTTGCTTCATTTTTTATGTACATCAGTGTAAAAAAAAACATTCCACAATTGTCTCTTGTTGCAACATATTTCACACTAGATACACAGCCTTTGATTGCAGACCTGTTCTTGTCATTATGATTATGCCACAATTTAATATATGTTGAAAAGTCAACATGTTCAATAGAATGGCCATTTATTGATATGGACAGCATTTAAAGATGTAGTACTTTAATAGCATTAAATTACTTTAAAATCGTCTTCATTTTTGGTTATTATTTGTTATAATAAACCTTCTGTAATCACCTGTTAAAAAAGTGGTAAGATTATCATTTACCACTTATATGCTCACAACTCTTCACAGTTACCAGGTCATCAAAGAACAATATAACAATTTTAATCTCATTTAGGCCATCATAACTGCCGAGATAATCTATTCTTAATTGGTTGATTTACGACCGTCTTCTCTGTATTCAACAGACACTCATCCAACTATCCGACTTCTGATACACTGCAGACGCTCATTAAATATTGTAAGGTGTGATCTTGTAAAGTAGACGCTTAACAATAGTAGAGAAACGCTTGAAATTGGCGAGAAAGCTTCGTAATTTGACATGTTTATTGACCTTGTTTATTGAATTTTAAAGCATCCCGGTAAGAATTTATGGCATACCGGCGGATTATAAGCGTACCGCAAATGTTAGTTTGGAAATTAAGGCATCCCTGCGCCGGTATGCCATAATTGCCTGGGGAAAGCCCTGATTCTGTTGCTTCTGATTTGACATGAAACCCTCTTTGTGACTAACAATAGGTGCGAAAAACACCCTGCTAATACAGTACTGGCAGAATTTCGTTCATCAGACAAACCGCAAATTAGCGACAATAATTAATTAAAGTTGCTAACCTCACAAGGCCGGTTTCTCTTAAAATACGCTAGAATTGACGTGTCGTCGTTCTTTCTCTTAAGCGCATGCATAGTTGAAGATATGTGTCCGAATGCAAGGATGATAGCGAAGTAAAATACCTCGAAATGCATTTCTTTTGCAGTTAAAGACATAACTGCAACTTCCTAATGAATTTGTTACAAACAAATCAATTATCGCACAATTATTTTCATACATGTATATAGTATCATTTTCGAAGTGTTCGTCTTCTAATCAAAACAAACAATTACCCATTAATTACTCATATCGTAGCGCATTCTTAATGAATTAAAATTGTGTCAAACACACTCGGTGTAAGTTGAGAAGATCAACTGTCGGTAGAGACAAAGTAGGATCAAACAACACCGACAGACTTACGAAATCAACCAGGTGGGGAGGCGGAGTTGCCCAGCTGATAGTATAGAAATTGATTGTGATTGGAAGAATCGCGTATCGCTTAACTTTGAATGACGTGTGTATTGAAAAGCGACATGTTTACAAAGCAATAAGCAGTAACTTTATGACATGTCGATTCTGAATAAACGGATGTCGGCGAATTTAACGCTTGTCGGAAATTGATCAAAGCTTGTTAACGGTTGTCAGGCGCGACAACCGTTATGATAGCTAGGGAGAACACTGGCACTATTTTTGTCGGAAATGTCCGACGGTCTGACAACTTTCGCAAAGCCTGGCATGTGCAACCATTGTAGATCCAGATCAGCTGGCACATCTGTTTCAGCTGATCTGGATCTCACTGGTTACATTTTGGTCAGAGAGAACCTAATAAATCATTAAAGAGAATTGTTTAGATCCTGATTAGACAGCATGGATGTGTTGGCTGATCTGGATCTAAAATGTTCGCCCATGCAATAAACAGTTTCTATGGAGGAAAGGGTTAATGACTTGTCCAAGACTATATTTCAGACAAGCATTCAGTAACCCAAGTAGGCATGCAGACATGTCAAGGACGTCAGGCAGCCCTGGAATAGCAACACTGTAATTAGATTTTTTTTTCTTAAAAATAGACCGATTAAATTACTTACTTTCCTATCAGCTTATCTTAGTCACATGCAAACAACTTTAAACTTAATGGTGTTTGAGAGAAAATATGCAATGCATTCAAAGGACTATAAAAATGGTGTAAAAAGACTGATCGATGATTCTGTGTTCTCCAAAGCAATGACTTTTTAATGAAAAGAAATAAAAATCAATGGGTTTTCTATGACAAAACAGGGTTGGGTTTTGATACGCGATTTTTCTTATACATGTAAATAAGTTTCAGCCGTTATTCCGCGTTAATCATGGTTAGTTTTTGAGAAGTAATAATGTTGTCATGTTAAAATGCGTTATGGTTGTGGAAAGGGTATGGTGGAAATTAGGTAGGATTCAATAAGGCAATAGATAAAATTAATTCCTAGATTCTCATCAGAATTTTGGGAAAAAATAGGGCGGGTGGGCGGGTTTTATTTTTTATTTATTATTCTCAGTGTTTCTTGTAACACTTGTGTACTGCCAAGAAACAAAAGCGTCTAGCCAACTATCAATAGTTGATTTGTGCTTAAATGTTTGCGTACTCTACCGATTCGTACTAGTAATGTAAATTTTGATGTACGCATTTCTTTCAAAATAAAAGAATGTTGGGGCGGAGTGATTTTCGAGGGGCGGGCGGGGATGGAATCGAGGAATTTATTTTCTATTGCCTTATGAAAATTTTGTATTCCCTATTCCTGTATTTCCATCCCCCTTATGGATTTTTTGTCAAAGACTTCATAATAAGATAATATAAATATCAAAATAGCATGATGATCAAAAGAGCATTCTTTGTTTAATGAAATGGAACATAAAATCTAAAAATCAATGCTTAAATATGCATGTTTGGTAGGTTAGAAGACACACACCTCCAGTGAAAAAAATGGCCGCCACATTCCTATAAACACGTCCTTTGCTGTAAAAACCTGTGTGAGGAATGTGTTTTGACTTTCTCAAACTTTTAGTTGAATTCAAACCATGCAGATAAGTAAGGGTTGAAACCTTCTTCATGCATTTTTATCCGTTCTACAAGATTTTCTAAATAAAAGATATTTAAGCACATGGTGTGTTTTTGAATAAGCGATTCTTAGATAAATATTTCTGATCATTTTTAAGCTCAATTTCAGTAAATTCATTTTTGTAACAGCTGCAACTTAAAAATTTCATGACCACTTTCTTGTACTGTGCAAAAGTTCTTGCATCCTATTATTAATAGTTGTTTATTCAAGGGGGACGGGATTATAGGAAGGGATGGAAATAGCCTCGAGTATCCAGTTTTGACGCCCTTAAGCATAAGAGCCAAATTATTTTTTTAAATTTACAATTCAGATAGAAGTTTTACTGTTTTCTAACTTGAGTCATCTCTTCTTTATTGAAATATAAACAAAAAATGTCAAAAAATGGCTTATAATATTTAAAAGACAATTTTCCAATGTAGACCCTTGGGGAACCTGTATTTGTTGACAGTGCCTAGTTTTGACGCCTTTATTTTAATGATGCATCAAATAATTCTCTCAAGTGTACACAGTATAATTTCCTTATTTTTATGTTTTGCACTCTCTCTTTGTAAATTCTGAGTCAAAAGAAATAAAATAAAGTGTGTATTATATGATTTCAAAGATCTGTTTGAGCCAGTTGATAAAAACCAGATATTTTTAATAAAGGTCTCACATTGTGTCAATAGGCTCTCAAATGAGTGTCACCTGATACTAATGGAATTATTCAAAATATTAAAAGTTTTGTCTTCTGATTGTCTACATACAATAAAATATTTTCAGCATAATTGTTTACTCTTTAGATTCACAGTTCTTTTAAAATAAAGCTTCATAGACACTACAAATTATCAACCAAAGAACAATAAATATATAAAAACGATATAAGAAGTATGTGTATTTGGAACAGTGTTTACTGATCTTAAAACACATACACATACTGCAATTGATACTTTACAAACTCTGCAAGTGTATGGGAGCTTCAGTTGTGCATACAGATTTTACTTTTCTTGCTTACATAATAAAATTTTTTATTTGTCAATGTAGGTATAAAAGTGCATTAAGAAAATCTAATTAAAAAGGAGGTTTACATTTAAAACCTTGAAAAAAACTTCATGGAATCAATTTCTATACATATTTATGATAGAAAATTATACCAACACCATTTGTCAGCAGTTTGGTAGAAAATTACATCATTAGATATTATATTCAGTGAAATAACAATGAAAACAATAAAGGTGTCAAAATAGGGCAGCGTCAAAATAGGACCTCCGAGGAAAGTAGGATAATGATTAGTCCTATAAATATGACGTCGTAAATGCTTATTTATCTTTTTTTTTTATTTTATGGCAATTTACGACGTCATATCGCCGAGAGCAGTTTTCCTGTCGCATGTTCCGACCGATTTTCAGTCGGGACAATTATCTAAGTTATCTGCAAATGTACAACATGACAGGCCTAAATATAGCAATATTTCATTGATAATACGCTTATTCTCGCTTCAGACATAAAAATTACTTACATTATCCAGTTATAAACTACGATTATCCATTTTAATTTCAACCACAGTATATTTGTATATGCGGCTCTCAGCCGTGTAGACATTGCTCAATTCTGATTGGCTCACGCAAATCATGCAACCGCCTCATGTTATACAATACTAATTGGACGAATTACAAATAAATAGATGTTTTTTATAATATAAATCATACTTCCCCATAAAATCGGACAGAAATATATATTTTCTTGATAATTAAAGTTAGCCTACAAAAGTTTGATTGTTTTTCTTTCTGTTTAATGGACATAACCTGACTATTGAAAATATTATTTTCCTCTATGAAATTTTTACGCAACTGTCAATCGGGAATATGTCAAGTGAAAGTTCTGCATACACAGTACTGGAATATAATTTTTTTACCGGATTTAATTTATGTTTACCGATGATCTGATGCTTAAAGGTGAATTTCGTTATATATTTTCAGTGTTTAATCATTTAAAGCTGAGATTATGACTTTCTGTAAAGTTTTTGTTAAAACTAAATATGCGACACGTTTTTGATGCATCGCGTTTAGAGGTAACGCTTGCCAATAAATGACAATATAAAATGTCAAAATATTAAATGTTTAAGGTTAAAGAAGCATGCGTTCCTCTAAATATTT
Organism: Corbicula japonica; assembly: GCA_038501625.1. Lineage (NCBI taxonomy): Eukaryota > Metazoa > Mollusca > Bivalvia > Venerida > Cyrenidae > Corbicula > Corbicula japonica. Next base: position 151,382 of record JAZAYU010000055.1, read on the forward strand.
GGAGTAGGATAATGATATGGAGTGGATACACAGAAATGATACACTACTTTTGTAACAACCTGATTACATGAGCTTGTTATAATGAATCTAAACCGGGGAAGGCTTTGATAAGCAAAAGGAATCGGCCCTATCATTAAAGCGGGCAACACTGGGCAACCGTGAAAATTCTGTGGATATTTACCTGTTTACGATAAAACGCACCGATCCAGTTAGGATTGTTATTAGTGACTTAAGTATTATTATGCTGTATAAATAAATAAATTCAGCATTTTTTTAATTTTAAATAAACCAATTTACCCCGTATAATCACTTCTTGCAGACAAATGTGATCTTTTGTTCTTTTATATCAACTTTGTCTAAAAGTTTGTATTTTTCTCGGAAGTGAAATAAGCAATATGGCATTGGTTAATATATTTACCAATACCCAAGACGACCAATCTTTACACACCGGTCAGACCCGATAGACTATCTCACAGTTTTAATCAACAAAGTCATCGACGTACTTAAAATCAGCATATTCACAAGTTCGAGAATTTTGTTCAAAACATGTTACCGTCACGCCATGTATGGTCAGGAAGAATATAATAATGAGAGTGGAAATTTCTGTTGTTTGAATATTCAAAATTTGGTTGTCTCCCAAATGGCAAAACAATTAGGCTTCTACTTATGTATGGCCTTTGTTTTTTAGGGGGTGGGATTGGGGTGTATATGGGCAGCCAATACAGTCTTCTGATTGGTCTAACGATTTGTGTGCAAAGTATTTTCCGGACTACTTCAATAGTTCTACCAATCAGCGTCCAGTCGCCATTTCAGCCAATCAGATGCTTGAGATTTGAGACTGGTTTCCATGCTCAGCTTGGGCACTGAACGCTCCGAACAAAAAGGGGCGTCCGTGGCCGAGTGGTTAAGGTTTCCGACTGACAATCACTTGCCCTTCACCGCTGTGAGTTCGAGACCTACCAGGGTCAAGATCTTTCATGTGAGGAAGCTTGCGGAACGTCGGTGGTTCTACCCAGGTGCCCGCTTGAGACTGAAAATTGCCCGGAGGGGCACCTGGGATCTTCCTCCACCATGGGAAGCTAGTATGTCCACACCATAATGTCCTCGTTCAGAGGCGAGAGGGACATACAAAAACTGGGAAGAAACAACAACAACAAGCTCCGAACAAAAGCGTCGGGGATATCCGGAAGTCGCACTTGGGTGAAGAATCTGAAAAAATTACCTGTATTTCGGAGGCCGTTTCTGTTGAATATTACGCATATTTCGAGCTTTTGGTGAGACTTTTTGACATTTACTGTTAGATCAGACCCTGTTGAGTTGAACCAAACAGCTGTTAAGCTGGAACCCTCTGTATTGTAGGAAAATCAGCCTCTCGAACGGGGGTAGGGTCTGGAGCCGTTCCTGACCTTATTCAACTATATACATAGAAATATATTTTTTAGAAATCGATTTTGACGGTGTATTTTCGCATATTTTGATAGAATAGATAGAATAATATTAGTGATTTGACACCATTTTTACAAAAAGGGCGTATTGGTAAGGGTTGGCAGGGGGTGGGGCGGCTGGTCAAGCGCCAGTGGAGAGGGCTTGTGAGACAGGCGTTTGGCATGCTGACAAAACAGGAAAACGAATTCACAATACTGAAGATCATATAAGCAAAAATAAAGGTGCATTAGCTGGTAAATATAACTTCAAATATTTTGTTGAGATATTACTGAAACGATGTATTGTTGATATATAATTGAAATGAAAAGCCGCCGAACATGGACTGGTATTATTCTGAAAAAAACCGCATTAAAGGTTCCATGTTCATCGCCTCACGCATTCCTTCGTTTGGGATAGATCAAAATTGTACTGTTTATGGGTGTAAATATTGAGTTCTGCACATCCCGGGGCTAGGCGGTGTGGGCAGTAATATGCATTTCCATTATTGTCCATGAACAGGCTCAATCAAACCGAGCCTGCAATATTTTCATATTTGTCGTGTTCTGTGGCTTTGATGATGATTTAAGGATGCGTTATTTGTGTAATATTTGAGGAGCATCTACACAATTTTAAATATAAATAACTAGAAATTGTAATGCTATATTCGTCTTGATCAATATTTAATAGTCATTATATTATGATGATGCTGTTGCTGCTGCAGCTGCTGCTGATGATGATTACAGAATTATGTTATTTGTGTAAAATTTAAGGAACAGCTACACCATTATATATATTAGAAATCGTATTGCTATCTTTGCATTGATCAATATATTCTTAAATGATGATGATGATGATGATGATGATGATGATGATGTAGACGACGAATATGTATGTTTTACTATCATATGAAATGATATTCATACATAATGTAAAAATCATCTATAATAATAATCATAAATTATTATTATTATTATTATTATTATTCATTACTTTTGGGTTTTTTTCAAATTGTTTTATTGTTATTATGATTTTTATTGTATTAGAACAAACATTTGATTCCTGATTAAATCTGCATTAACCTATTTTACATTGTCTGCGTTTTCTAATTTCCTTCATTATCTATGTTGTCGGCGTTTTTCAAAGCCCTAAATTCTTTGTTGATATTGTCTGCAACCTTCTATTTTCTATATCGTCTGCGTTTTTTACAGACCCTTAGGTTATAGACCACTAAGTATTGGTGATAAGGCCTCTAATAATTTTGTGCAGGGAATTTGCGGACCAGTAACAGGAAGTCAAGCCTGATTGATAGAAAACGAAAATAAATATTTGTTAAAAAAATTATTTCGATAAAATATATTGATTTTGTAGTAATTTGAAGACACATTGTGTGTGGCCCGGATGGGCTTGTGCTGCAGACAGCGCCGTCTGGATTTTAGCGTTAGTTGTTTGTTGCACAGGGTGGCGATGGGACGCAAACACTTTGTTTCCATACCCAGTAAGACGGTTATGCTACATACAACGGTCCTTAAGCTCACACAGTTCTTATTTAATTGAAATTGAGTTGTATTTGTCTTTGTTTTCAGTCCAACTTCAACTTGATTACAACTGTAGATGACGTATGACGCCCTCCCAGTGTCTATGTGCCGAACGGAAGAATCACTGCAAATCAGCAGCTCCTGTCTCAGCGCGAACTTCAACAGGTTCTGTGCTTGACTGTGATCTCCGTTTAATACATTGCTCTGCTGTTGTTTTTTATACTGAAACTAAAGACAGCGACATATTTATTATAACTATAGCAAACTGCTGTGAAACTGCAGTAATACAGTCACTGTTATAACAGTAAATCTGGAGAAATCGAAATAAATAATTTCAAGACATAATTTAGCAGAATTGTTACGTGAGTCAATTTCTCCACCATGTGCAGTGTATTTTTCAATACTGATTTACTAAGATTATTCACTATACATATTTTTAGTTTTGCAAGAAAATCCATCGTTTCTCTATTCCTTTTAATATATATGAATTTGAATAAAACCATATAAAGACTAACACAGAGGATATATAATTTATTGACAGACATTGTTTTCACATTTTTGGATGAAATGACAGTTGGTCTTACATAACAACGCAATTCTTATTTTTAACTCCTTCTATTTTCGATCTTTTTGTTTTTACAACTTGTGGGTTTCCAGAGCCATCAAACGTTGCCAAATACAGATGTGAGCCATCACCTGCTCGTATGCTATAAATATCGAAGTTATCATCGTATATTTTTATCTCGGCATCGCGCCATATATCTGGATTTTCGCTTTCCAAGTACGATATTACTGCTTGTACTAAACGTCTTAGCGCCTTCTTATTGTCGTCGTTATATGCCCCTTCATTGCCGCAGAACTTTACAATAGCCCTACCAAGTGACCGTTTGTTGATTTCGTCGCACTTGAACATGATTATCTGTTGCTGAAAATGGAAATCAATACATGTACATGTTTTCACATGAAGTAGAACTGACATTGAATTGATTTAACATAGAAATATCTTTAAAAATATATACGGCGTTGCTCAGATTTTTAGGTCACTATATGAAAAGGAGGAGATGTAGTGCAATAAATAACATGTAGTTTAAGTTTAGTAATTTTAGTAAAGAAAACGCGCAGCTTGTGGCGGATTTCGTGAAATAAAAACTAATTGGCATTTATCTACTTGTTGAATTCAAAGTTAATAACTATCGCACTCTCTCCCCCTAAAAAATATAACATATATATCCCATTGTTTTTGATATTCCAAAGAGAAAATATAGTTAAGGACTCATCCCAAATTAGATATCGTTTGAAAAAGTTCTCAATAAACTGGTTAAACAACGGTGTTTACCGTTTTGAAACCTAAGAAGCATAAGCGAACGAGTGTTGTGAATAAGTCGTTACGTTACAGACAAACCAATTCCCAGGAAACATTTGACGTCGAAAAGACGTTGGATTGAGGTCGGACCTCGACGTCGGATCAACCTTGGATTTCGGTTGGAAATGAGTTTTTAGACGTCATTTCCCGACGTCAATTCGACGTCAATTGTCTTCGAATTGACGTCGGGTTCCGACCAAAATACAACCACATTCCGACCAGAATCCGACCGAAATCGAACCTCTTCCCTCTTCCATTTATTACTTTCAGTGTAATAACGCTATTTAAAAACATTCAAGGTGCATTTGAATTCATATCTAAACCCTCTTTTAAAAGTAATCATATGAGCTCCGTATCATAACAGTAGTTCAGTAGCGAGAATTTTTAAGGACGAAACGTATTTCAAGAAAACAACTTACAACCGACGTCGCGACCAAAATCCAACCTAAATCCAACGTCGTTCCGACGTCGGGTGTTTACTGGGTTACGTCTTAAGCCGTAAAACGATACAGACAAACCAATAACTTACAAGTCGTAAATCTTTAATGGCAAACCAATTACTTACGTCGTCTATTTCGCTATCAAACGAGCGGACTGTGTGAATTCTAGTGGGGTCATTGTTGTTTGCTGTTCTAGCCCCTGTTCGTGTTTCATACTGCATATCGCCTGATGCTTGTCGGCTCCTGAATGAAAATTATGCATCAGAAGTATCAAGTATAAAAATGAATCACAACCACCACAGCCATGACCATTACCGCCATCATATTGACAAGTAATGACAAATTATACGTCACTTAAATACCTCAAGAAATTAACAAAATAGAAAAATATTTAGTCAGTAACATCAATATATATACTTTTTATTGAAAACATCGGTAATGGGAAACTCGAAAAATGCCCATTTGTAAAACTTCGTCGGTGTTCGTATTCATGCAAAACTATCAGAATGAAGCCACGCCATTTCTCATAAAGTTGTCCTTCTATTTTCTTAATTGAGGCGCCAATGAATAATATGTGGTAGTAAACAGAATGTCTCTTATCTAATCTCAAACTGAATGATGTAAGTATGAGGATGAAACTCGGTCATTTAGCTCACACTAGACCGCAGGATTTTCCACATTGATGATTTCAGACCTGGAAATTCCAACAAAACTTGGGTTTCCATCGAACACCAAGAACATCCGATTACTTTCGTTTTAGTTCTATTCAAAATAACAGTGACATTGACCCTGACAATGTGACGTCACGCCTTTGTGCAATTTAAAAATCTCTTGTTAATCCGGATAGCGAATGTTGATAGGAATATATAATTATATATTTGTGTAAGGGCTTAAAAGTGTTGCACACAATGTTGTCATTATCAAACGATAAATATGCATACCACAACCAGAAAACAAAGCCTCACCATGCAGCCAAACAGTTGACAGGAAAGGAGAACATGGGTTTATCAAATCGTCGCCGAAATTCCAAACCCACGTATGAAGCATTTTCATAGTTTTGAGAAAAAGGCATCTGAAGTTTTAGACATCAATAACTTTTTTGTCTTTTGACGGATTTCCTTGATTTTTTCTATTATGCTTTGTTTTGCCATCAATAACTTATATCTTATTTTATATAAGTGTAAATAAAATATAATTTGTTTTATATATAATAAAAACAAAAATTATTATAGGCCTTGTTGACATTTATTCACATAAAAGATTAGTTCCATAATGCCATACTGACTTACGTCAGTTTGAAATTCTAGTTTTGTCCTAATATGACTAGAAACTAATAGGAAAAACAAATTAAATATTTTCCCTGAAAAATAAACGCAAAAATATAATTGCATTTAATGCCAAATAATAAAAATAACAATCTTAACGCAATGCCGTTATTGTCATTCGTCTATGAAAAGCTATTAAACAAAACAAAAGAACAAGACTGTACTAAGAATATTTTGAAGAACCCTTTATTTATATGTTCATCGTTTTCTTGACTGACTAGTGTTGTCTTATGAATAGAAACTAATAGTGAATAAATTACCTTGAAAATAAACGGATATTAAATGGCATTTAAAGCAAAAGAAGCTAACAGTAACTGTCTTAACAGTCTTTGTTTGTAAATGGCATCCTCTAAAGACAAGTTAAACTCGACAAGCAGTGTCAGTATTTTTGTATATTTCAAAGACATTTACTTTTGAAAAGGGTATGCCATTAAAATTGGGACCTAGGCTTGATTTCTTTTATTCATGAAAGTGATGCGTCTTCATTTGGATAATATTAAATGGATTACTCTAATGAGTGTTTTTAAGATAACAAATCAATATACAGTATTTGTCATGTATAATGGTCCAAATGAATGTGAAACAGGTACTCATACTTTGCAGTAAGTTTCTTTGCAAAACATGCAAAAGAACAAACACATAGACAGAATGCTTTGGGGTATTGTTAAAAAAATATATCTGATTTAATTTACATGCAAATGCATAAGAATAACTTTTAACAGGAGTTTTTACATCAATGCGGAACTTCTGTTTATCCGAAATGTACAGTATCCGAAAGATGTACTTCTATGATACATGACAAATCACACTGATTAAAGTATTTTTGCTTCCAATTATCAAATAATCTTAAATGTATATGCTATAAAAACACTAAATAAAGTACAACTACTTGCATTGCTTTGCGCATATATGCAAAAATAAGATATAAATTATTGAAGTTATGAAGATTTTCATTCATCGGCAGCCATGTTTTCCCTGAAAGGCTGATTCTGATTGGCCCTTTTGTTACGGCACTTTGGAATTAACCACTAACGATTAATCATGACTTACGTCTTCGTGGAATTGAATTTTTGTCTATACAGATTGGTTCCACACGGATATAACTCATATAGTCTTGTAGAGCTTGAAAAAACGAACACAACGGTACCAAACACTCAATATTGCCAAAAAATGACTTACGTCCCTCTGGAATTAGGGCGACGAAATGTCAATTTTCAAAAGAGACGCCACAAACAATTAACGAGAAAAGAACCTTAGGTGTTACCGCCTTAAAACTAAGCGGCAAAACAAATGTGGCACTGGGGATTTAAATCAAGTTCTAGGATTCACCAAACTAACATTTGCCTAAACAGATTTTCATATGAACAAACAAGTATGTCATGGTGAAATGCCTACAGCCAACCCATCAACTCGTTGCATGCAAACGCACATATACATAAGAATGTGATAGCCTACAAAAAGACATTGGTCACTTTTTGTTTATAACTTGTTTTAAGGTAGCCATCTACTGAACCTTTTACCTGTAACTATTTTTAAACGACAGTCTTTGGTCTGTGATTCAAATTTAAAAAAAAGAAATGTTTGACGCGAGTACCTTACAATTTTTTATTGAAACAGGAACCCTCTTTGAAAAAAACCTGTATCAATAAACAACACTTTTTGTTCTAGTAAATCAGATTTTTGGGGGTTGTCCTCTCTAGCTCAGTCGGTTGCGTTGTCAGAATTACATGACCAGGCGCTGTTGCTGTGCGGGTTCGCTCCCCAGTAGTGGCATATCGTTTGAAGTACCAACTTTCATAATTACCCTTGGAATCAAAATTTTGTCGAATTTGAGCATGCAGTATAAGTTAATATTATAGAAAATAATAATGAAAAACTTAATAAACAATAAAAAATCATTGAATGATTTTAGGACAAATAAGTCGTTTGAAACGCTTTCTTAACACAGAGCAGCTACGACTAGCAAGCTTTGTAAACATATGTAATCGATGACCAATCATTTAGGCGAGTGTAATCAATTTCCATACACAAAAGTGATAATGGCATATATGACCGCATCAACATTTCACAAAGAATAAATAAAATCTAACATTTATCTAATACAGACAGCGCATCAATTACAGCGATTAATACTTAATAAATGATCGTTGTGATGGAAATACTTAATTATGCCAGTATTCAAAATGCTTTAAAACATAAGTCACTTACATTATTATTCAGTAGTCCCACAGATGTCTTACTTTGAATGCAATTTTCTGTCTGTTACGATTTGTCGTTCTGTGGGAAAAACCTAGTGAAACCGAAACAAAAATCAGGAAAACACTAAATTGGAAATCCCTAGTTGGATTTCCAGTAATAAATTATGCTGTCAGTTTTCTGAGGTACGCGAGTGCGGAATGAAACTAAAGGTATGTTAATTTTGATTTAAATAAAACATATGCATCTTACATCTAATCAAAATGAATTGTAATTATAAAATATTCAATTGTATAAATGTCTGTACGCTCATGCACTAGGTAACTATTTAATTGGTCGCCTTGCGGAACGTAAATAATTGTAAAGTAAAATTTTCATCGCCCATTCAAATAAAGTTGCATGTGTTTATTAAAAGCCTTATGCTGACAAAAATTACGTCTTTAATTAGTTTCTCCTACTGATCAAGAATGAGCAACTTTGAAAACAAAAGCCTCGTTTATCTCTAAGAAATGAACATTTATTTAACATTCCCCTGAAATATTGAGCCTGCCGGCTATCTTATAATATACAATGTATAAAAACGAATATCCAAAACCTAAATTTTGACGAGGCACTGTGCAGAAATTGGACAGAATATGGCTAAGACACAAAACGCACATTCCAGCTTTTTACTTTTTCACTTCAGACTGATTTGAACTGTCAATGATTACTAGACATTTTGACTTTTAATTAAGAAGTATGGGTTCCCACCCCCAAAACCCAAATCTCTCCACAAAAGTACTGACGCTCTTATACTTTTCATGTTTGTTTAGGTTGAAGAGAACAGGAAAAGCGTCAAAAGATGGGCAATTCAGAGAGTACAGCGGTACGTATACATTATTTACTGTTAAGATTTTGCCCAACTTCCGTATATATCATGTCGATCGCCTACAAATTACAAATTGGAAGAACTATATGTTTTTCAGAACAAAATACTCAGCAACAATTATCAACTTTTTCTATATATCCATGAATACATTTAAAGATATTTATAAATTCTTATCTAATGATATAGTTCAGCTTAGCATTTGAATTTTATTTGGTTCAGCGACATTAATAAAATATTAATCATCAGTGTGTGTTATACATGTATTGATATCTCTACACACAGATAACCACAGATTTGATGGTAAGCGAGATACGGGAGATCCGATCTTCTCTAAGTGATAGGGACCGTAGACTCTTTAACCACGCCAAATTTGCGATTGCTCAAGAAAGCGAAAGTTTGAATAATGTCGAGTTGTTTATCGATTTCGAGGATAGAGACGGAATCACTATAAAGGAAAGGAATGTCGGAAACGCCACTGGCAGAATATTTGTCGGCTATGATGAAAATGACAAACCAAAGTATGTTTGGGAAAAAAGAGGATTTTGGCGAGCAGCCAAGAAGTTCTTCGTTGACAGTTTCCACTCATTACTTGGAGTGCTCAAAACAATGGTTCCAGCAATAACTGCAACTGTTCCGCTACTGAAACTTGGCTTCAGATAGTATAACTAAGTTATTTTGGTTCAGTGATATTTTTGTTAAGCCTTTTGTGTTCTAATTTCCGTTGTTTTGTTAGAACGCGACACATGAAGACGCAAAGTCGTCTGCTCAATACCGCGCCCTTAGATTATAAAACTGAGTTTGGAGACCAGTCTCAAATCTCAAGCATACAATTGGCTGAAATGGAGACTGGTTCATTTTAGCAAATCAGATGCTTGAGATTTGAGAGTGGTTTCCATTCTCAGTTTTATAACCTTGAGACCGTATCTTAACACATAATTATTATGATACTTTACAAACATTCGGCTTTATTGCATTTAGTTTTAATTTAGTATCAAACTAAGTTTGTGACCTCTGATTATTTGTATTTAACCTTATTAGTTTATGGGAACATAAATTCGATATGCCGTGAAGAAGACTGTCGTCTGCCTAGTCAGGATGACACTTTTCACCATGACCCAGGATCAATTACGACTGGTAGCCATTTCAGCCAATTAGATGCTTTGGATTTGAGACTGGTCTCCAGATTAAGTTTTATGATCTTGGACAAAGAAAGTGGCTCATGTGATGATGAAGCATATAACATATCAAACATTCAGTTTGATTTTATATTTTATATATGTTTTATTTATGTGTGATTTAGTCTTCAAGTATAACGGAAAATATATTCCATGTACATGTTCAGTCTTATCTTCTGTTGCATGTGTGTCGATTCATAGGTGTTTTTCATCCCATACCAAAGAACACCCCCATAATCAGGTTTACCAAAAAAATTATCTTCATTGAACAACTCTTCTGTTTAGTTATTTTTTTTATAAACTAGAACCTTAATACATTTATCCACAAAGTTTTCTTACAAATGACATTTCTACTATAAGTTCATATTCGTGACTAACAAGAATAGTAGTGGGGTTGACTGTTTCATATACTTATGAAAAATGTTCGACTGAACCGAAGGGATAAACCGAAAATAAACCAGACAACCAGAGAGATATAAATTATCATTGATGTCATTCCGAGTTTATCAAAATTATGACATTGTAGGTATCTAGCACAATGTACGTATGTCAGTATTTGCATTCTAGCACAGAGGTTATCATTATTTCCTTTTGAGCGCTTATACTATAGTTTCTAAGTAGATTATCTATTTCATATCGACGTTTTAAAGTACTGTAAAACCCCGAAACCGGAGGTAACATTTGTTTCAACTACTTCTATCTGTCTTTGGGAATATTGGAAGCCATTTTATAAATGGGGCTTTACTTAAAATAAGTTCATAAAATGGTGGATTATATACACGCATTTCTTGAGGAAGCTTTGACAAATGTTCTATACTTGAATCCCTCCATGAAGATATTCCCCTTTCACTGTCCGTGCCGGATATGGTGTTATCAAGAATAAATGCAACACACCCGCCAACAAACATGTTAGTTCTAAGTAGAACTCTTAAGATCTGATCAACTACTCCATTTCCTGTATTAATTGTTTGATAGTTTTGGTCAATCCAAAATGGCACACAAAGGCCGAAGAAAAGAGACACACCCAAAATGCAAAGATTTCTAGAAGAGTTTAGATCGACATATTGAAGATTTGACAGTCCAACCGCAATAATCATTCCAAATGTAACTAAAAACAACCCTCCAAAAACAGGAGCTGGAATGAGGGTAAATATCGCCGCAAATTTGCCAAAACATCCAAGAATAAGCATTACACACCCTCCAACTTGCACTACTCTTCTGCTGCCGACTTTTGTTATTCCAATTACACCGATATTTTCACTGAACGAAGTTGTTCCATTGCCAGAACCCCATGCTCCCGCTAGAACACACGCAATTCCTTCAATAAATATTCCTCTGTTGAGCGCATGTGCAGGCGGTGCTGGGGCACCTGCTACTCTAGCGCATGCGTGATAATCTCCTACAGACTCTAACATGGCGGCAATGACACCTGCTAACATTCCAAAAACGCTAGCCACACTGACTGTAGGTCGACCCCATTGTCCTGGATACGGAAAGCGAAACCATTTGGCTTCATGCATGACCCTTATATTTCTATCCATTCTCGCAAGATGTCCCCATTGATCTGGTTCCTTTGGTAAAACATCGTATATTGTTAACAATGCACACAAAGTGCAAGCTATTGCCATTGCTAGCAATACTGGAAAGAAATTAAGACATTCAAAAACGCTCAACTTAATATTTTTAAAGCTTGCGCATGTCCGCTTTGGTATTGTGTTCGTTTTCAAGAATTGGCTGAATAACAACACAAGGAACATGGTCATCA
>JAZAYU010000055.1:163973-265088 GCA_038501625.1 Corbicula japonica
TTACCTCCCTTGGAAATCTTTTTTTTTCGAATTTTAGCATGCAGTATAAGTTAATATTGTAAAAAATAATAATGAAACACTTAATAAACAATAAAAAACCATTGAATGATTTTTAGGACAAATAGCTCGTTTTAAACACTTTCTTAATACAGAGAAGCTACGACTAGCAAACTTTGTAAACGTATGTAATCGATGACCAATCATTTGGCAAGTGTAATCAATTTCCATACACAAAAGTGAAAATGGCAACCGCATCAACATGTTCAGAAAGAATAAATAAAATCTTAATCTACAACAGACAGCGCATTGATTACAGCGATTAATACTTAATAAAATCGTTGTGATGGAAATGCTTAATTATGCCAATATTCAAAATGCTTTAAAACATAAGTCACTTACATTATTATTCAGTAGTCCCACAGATGTCTTATTTTGAATGCAATTTCCTATCTGTTACGATTTGTCGTTCTGGGGGAAAAACTTTGTGAAACCGAAACAAAAACAAAAACAGGAAAACACGTAAATTGAAAATCCATAGTTGGATTTCCAGTTGTAGAATTAAGCAGTCAGTTTTCTAAGGTACGCGAGTGCTAAAGGAAACTAAAGGTAAGTTAATTTTCTTTAAATAAAAAAAATAATCGGGTTACATCAAATTAAAATGACATGTAAAAATAAAATATTTTATTGTATATTGAATGTTTGTGCGTTCATGCGCAAGGTAACTGTTTAATAATTTTAATTGATCGCCTTATGGCACGTAAATTATTGTAAAGTAAAATTTTCATCGCCTATTCAAATAAAGTTGCATGTCTTAAAAACCTTATGCCGACAAAAATTACGTCTTTAATTTCTCCTACTGATCAAGATTGAGCAACGTTGAAAACAAAAGCCAAGTTTATCTCTAAGTAATGAACATTTACTTAACATTCCCATGAAATATTGAGCCTGCGGGCTATCTTATAATAATATACAATGTATAAAAACGAATATCCAAATCCTAAATTTTGACGAGGCGCTGTGCAGAAATTGGACAGAACATTGCTATAAGACACACAACGCTCATTCCAGCTACATAGATAAGAACTTCAGACTGATATGAACTGTCAATGATTAGCAGACGGACATTTTGACTTTTTTTTAAAGAAGTATGGGTTCCCACAAAAAAACAACAGAATAACTCCAAAACGTACTGACCCACTTCCTTTTCATTGTTGTTAAGGTTAGAAGGAACACGAAAAGCATCAAAAGATGGGCAATTCAGAGAGTACAGCGGTACGTATATATTAATTACGTAACATCTTGTCGTTTTATTATACAGCCTGTCGATCGCCCGCTTAACTACAAATTGAAAGAAATATAGTTATGTTTATCAGAACAAAATACTCAGCAAGAATTATCGACTTCACTATCTGTTGTTTTTCTATGTATCAATGAATAATTTTAAAGATATTTAATTAATTATTTATAAATTCTTATGTAATTATATAGTTCAGCTTAGCATTTGAATTTTATTTGGTTCAGTGACATTAATAAAATATTAATCATCAGTGTGTGTTATATTGATATCTCTATACACAGATAACCACAGATTTGATGGTAAGCGAGATAAGGGAGATCCGATCTTCTCTAAGTGATAGGGACCGTAGACTCTTTAACCACGCCAAATTTGCCATTGCTCAAGAAAGCGAAAGTTTGAATAATGTCGAGTTGTTTATCGATTTCGAGGATAGAGACGGAATTACTATAAAGGAAAGGAATGTCGTAAACGCCACTGGCAGAATATTTGTCGGCTATGATGAAAATGACAAACCAAAGTATGTTTGGGAAAAAAGAGGATTTTGGCGAGCAGCAAAGAAGTTCTTCGTTGACAGTTTCCACTCATTACTTGGGGTGCTCAAAACAATGGTTCCAGCAATAACTGCATCTGTTCCGCTACTGAAACTTGGCTTCAGATAGTATAACTAAGTTATTTTGGTTCAGTGATATTTTTGTTAAGCCTTTTGTGTTCTAATTTCCGTTGTTTTGTTAGAACGCGACACATGAAGACGCAAAGTCGTCTGCTCAATACCGCGCCCTTAGATTATAAAACTGAGTTTGGAGACCAGTCTCAAATCTCAAGCATACAATTGGCTGAAATGGAGACTGGTTCATTTTAGCAAATCAGATGCTTGAGATTTGAGAGTGGTTTCCATTCTCAGTTTTATAACCTTGAGACCGTATCTTAACACATAATTATTATGATACTTTACAAACATTCGGCTTTATTGCATTTAGTTTTAATTTAGTATCAAACTAAGTTTGTGACCTCTGATTATTTGTATTTAACCTTATTAGTTTATGGGAACATAAATTCGATATGCCGTGAAGAAGACTGTCGTCTGCCTAGTCAGGATGACACTTTTCACCATGACCCAAGATCAATTACGACTGGTAGCCATTTCAGCCAATTAGATGCTTTGGATTTGAGACTGGTCTCCAGATTAAGTTTTATGATCTTGGACAAAGAAAGTGGCTCATGTGATGATGAAGCATATAACATATCAAACATTCAGTTTGATTTTATATTTTATATATGTTTTATTTATGTGTGATTTAGTCTTCAAGTATAACGGAAAATATATTCCATGTACATGTTCAGTCTTATCTTCTGTTGCATGTGTGTCGATTCATAGGTGTTTTTCATCCCATACCAAAGAACACCCCCATAATCAGGTTTACCAAAAAAATTTTCTCCTTTAACAACTCTTCTGTTTAGTTATTTTTTTATAAACTAGAACCTTAATACATTTATCCACAAAGTTTTCTTACAAATGACATTTCTACTATAAGTTCATATTCGTGACTAACAAGAATAGTAGTGGGGTTGACTGTTTCATACACTTATGAAAAATGTTCGACTGAACCGAAGGGATAAACCGAAAATAAACCAGACAACCAGAGAGATATAAATTATCATTGATGTCATTCCGAGTTTATCAAAATTATGACATTGTAGGCATTCTAGCACAGAGGTTATCATTATTTCCTTTTGAGCGCTTATACTATAGTTTCTAAGTAGATTATCTATTTCATATCGACGTTTTAAAGTACTGTAAAACCCCGAAACCGGAGGTAACATTTGTTTCAACTACTTCTATCTGTCTTTGGGAATATTGGAAGCCATTTTATAAATGGGGCTTTACTTAAAATAAGTTCATAAAATGGTGGATTATATACACGCATTTCTTGAGGAAGCTTTGACAAATGTTCTATACTTGAATCCCTCCATGAAGATATTCCCCTTTCACTGTCCGTGCCGGATATGGTGTTATCAAGAATAAATGCAACACACCCGCCAACAAACATGTTAGTTCTAAGTAGAACTCTTAAGATCTGATCAACTACTCCATTTCCTGTATTAATTGTTTGATAGTTTTGGTCAATCCAAAATGGCACACAAAGGCCGAAGAAAAGAGACACACCCAAAATGCAAAGATTTCTAGAAGAGTTAAGATCGACATATTGAAGATTTGACAGTCCAACCGCAATAATCATTCCAAATGTAACTAAAAACAACCCTCCAAAAACAGGAGCTGGAATGAGGGTAAATATCGCCGCAAATTTGCCAAAACATCCAAGAATAAGCATTACACACCCTCCAACTTGCACTACTCTTCTGCTGCCGACTTTTGTTATTCCAATTACACCGATATTTTCACTGAACGAAGTTGTTCCATTGCCAGAACCCCATGCTCCCGCTAGAACACACGCAATTCCTTCAATAAATATTCCTCTGTTGAGCGCATGTGCAGGCGGTGCTGGGGCACCTGCTACTCTAGCGCATGCGTGATAATCTCCTACA
This sequence comes from Corbicula japonica, assembly GCA_038501625.1. Classification (NCBI taxonomy): domain Eukaryota; kingdom Metazoa; phylum Mollusca; class Bivalvia; order Venerida; family Cyrenidae; genus Corbicula; species Corbicula japonica. The sequence goes on from JAZAYU010000055.1 coordinate 167,815, forward strand.
GACTCTAACATGGCGGCAATGACACCTGCTAACATTCCAAAAACGCTAGCCACACTGACTGTAGGTCGACCCCATTGTCCTGGATACGGAAAGCGAAACCATTTGGCTTCATGCATGACCCTTATATTTCTATCCATTCTCGCAAGATGTCCCCATTGATCTGGTTCCTTTGGTAAAACATCGTATATTGTTAACAATGCACACAAAGTGCAAGCTATTGCCATTGCTAGCAATACTGGAAAGAAATGGGGGCCTACCGATATACAGAGTTATCTCCCATTGAGAGTGGTTTCCCTTGCCGATTGGGTAGTTCCGGTTTAGAAGCGGTAATAAGAATAGCGTCACAAGTGTATATAAAAAGTCTCAAAATGCTTCCAAAGATTAAATGCATTGTCGAATAAACAAAGAAAGTGAAACCGGTATATCAGGAATAAAACCATTATCTTTGAAAAATGATTTTCGGTTAACAACTTAATACAAATGTATTTATCCACGTTTCTATGTAATTCATCTCATTTATAATTCAATGTTATTGGTTGTGAGGATTCACGAAACTCTCGTGCAGATATTATATATGGTGTAAACCTTGTATAAAATTCATTCGAGTCGTCGCATTGCTATTGTACAGACATATTAAATATTTCTAATTTCCCCTCCTACCCATTCTCTTTTAATGTGTTGTTTTCACCATTTGCGAAGAAGGTTAGAACTCCGTTAACATTTTGTACACTTTTAGTTTACATGTAGCAGTTTAATTACCTTATTTTTCTCATTTTGTTTCTACGCTTGTTATCACGATTTGGTATTTTGCTTCAAAAGTCACTTAGAACTTGTTATGAAAAGATAAATTTCAAATGATTCTTTTTCGCAATTAGAATGGTTCGTTATTATTGACGTATATATCAAACGCTAATCAGAAGCTGCATTGGATTGAGTCCATTTTCAGCAATTTATTTTGTGTTTGGGTATGTTTGCTTCGGTTCTGATCAATCGCCTCTTGGCGAAAGTGTGCGATATATATTGTATTTGTTTAGACAAAAAACAATCACTTCACTAAACCAACTTTACTGAACATAGCATTGCATTGAATCGGGTGTGTTTTGTTTTCATTAGAGGCTGATGTGGCCTTAATCTCGCTACTGGAGTTAAATTGTATGCGCACTTGGCGTTTAATTATAATCGTTGGCATCAATATTAAGTTTCCACTTGGCACTGTATTAGCGTGGATGTGTTTGGTTCGATTCTCATGGTGTACAACAAATTTTGAAATCGCCATTTAGTGTAAAATGTGCCATTTGCTAAGAATGGCATTTATTCGAAAAAAGAAAAGCAACTTGACTAACATTTCAGCATTTTTCATTGCAAGGGCTTGAATGCTTCTTGATTTAAGTTATCGTGAAAATTAGAAATTATATAATTTAAATTTTATCTTTATTAAGAGCAGTACTTACTGGAAGAATAATTTGACACGATTTACACGCGGAATCGGATATATTTTCTACGATTAAAACGAAAAGGACGATGAAAACTTCTTAGCGGAGAATGTAGCATTTTAATTGATTTGGCCCAAATATTTATTTTTAAAGGACTGATCTCCCATAACCTAACAAAATTTGAAAGCTATATGCGATTCGATTTAGAGAAAAGATTAGCCACTTGATTTAGAAATAATCGAAAAACGCTAAACATATAATTGAAAAGCATGATGATTTTTGGACTGCAAATTTAACCACTTGGCGCTGTTAATTTGACTTAGAAGTGTTTGATTGTATTAACTAAAATAAGGGGTTGCTTTAACCCGCCAATTTGCTTAAATTAAAGCTATTTTGTGATTTGATTTGCTAAGAGAATAGCTGATTGCAATTTGATTGAGGTGCCACTTGGCACTGTGTAGCTCCTTGGCTGTGTTGGGAAATTGTAATGCCGATTGGCGATGTAGTGCCGATTGGCGCTATATTTGAATGGAATTGCGTTTTGAAGACTAGCCGATTGGCATAAAAGTGAGTGCCACTTGGCGCGGAATTGGTTGTGTTTAACTTGATTATCAGGTTAACGAATAGAGTGATTTCTCGCCACTGGGCGTAAAATTAAAGTGCCGATTGGCGTTGTAGTGCCGTTTGGCGCTGTGTTTGAATGAAGTAGTTTTTTGAAGACTAGCCGATTGGCTTGAAAGTGAGTGCCATTTTGCGCAGCCTTGGTTCTGTTTAAATTGATTTTCAAATGATATTGCCCATCCTGGGAGCGAACCTCGCCACGTGGCGTAAAATTGAAGTGCCGATTGGCGCTGTGTTGGAATGGAATTGTTTTTGTGAAAGATAAGCCGATTGGCTTGAAAGTGAGTGCTATTTGGCGCTGCATTGGCAGTGTTTAGTTTGATTATCGGATGATATTGCCCCTCCTGGGAGCGAACCTCGCCACGTGGCGTAAAATTGAAGTGCCGATTGGCGCTGTAGTACCGATTGGCGCTGTGTTGAAATGGAATTGTTTTGCGAAAGACTAGCCTATTGGCTTGAAAGTGTGCCATTTGGCGCTGCATTGGTAGTGTTTAGTTTGATTATCAGATGATATTGCCCCTCCTGGGAACGAACCTCGCCACGTGGCGTAAAATTGAAGTGCCGATTGGCGCTGTGTTGGAATGGAATTGTTTTTGTGGAAGATTAGACAACTGGCTTGAAAGTGAGTGCCACTTGGCGCTGGATTGTCTAATTTTTATTGCTCTTAATGTTAGCGAGTTAAGTCGAATGTAAAAAGTTGAATAAGATGATAAGAATCGACACAAAGACGTTTAGATAAATTTGGGCGTTTTCTGTTTCATTATTTAAACTATGGGCGCAGATTACTAGCAAACAATATTGGCTGTTTTTCTTTTGCATATGTATGAGATGATGTTATTTTTCTATTCAAGTAGGTTCTGGATGATAATAGACATTAATTGCAGCATGCTCGAGGATTCCGGTTGTGGGGCTTGACACGAACCAAGAAGAGGATGCAGGAAAGATGGGCTTTTGGACGTTAATGAAATGTTGTCGTTGAAATATAGTATATAGCAATGCAATACGACCATTCCTATTGTACTTGGTGTTTTTGTTCCTTTTCCTACCTATGAATTACTTGAATATGGGATAAATAATTTATTTTCGTTTTAACGCAGTGAATAAGAAAATAATTTTACTTATTTACGTTACGAAATTTGATTTATTGGCTGGCATGGAAATTATAGTTTTTTTCAAACATGCACTAAAGTATTTTGCCAGTCACCGTTAAGTCTTGCAAACAATGCTAATTAAGTGAAGGGCGTGGTGTTTTATGACTATGTTACGTAATCTAATTAGCAAGACAGGGGTCTTACCAGCAGGAGGTGTTATAAAGGCCTTTTGAAGTTTAGATGCTGACACTGTAAGAGGTTGAAAAAGTACAAGTGGGGGTACAAGTGTTGTTTTAAGAAATTGACTAGGGATTAAATATGCTAATTAATTGTCGCAATGTTGTTTGAGAACCGAGACATGTATATTTGATTTTTGCAACTTAAAGTGCTCCAAACTGAATTGAAAAAAAAAACCTCGGGAAGAATTTACTCAAAAAATATTCATTTTATGAAATAAAATTGATTGTAAAACTAACTAAGCTAAAAATTCAGAAATAAAGAGGAAATGTGAAAACATTATGAAACCATGTTTGAATATGTTCTAAATGATATAAGAATTAAAGAACTGTTTTTTAAGAAAGAGAGCAGCACATTAAAAAATACGAAGAGGGCACAAATCTGTGAACCAAATGACGTGGATTAAATTTGTAGGAGAAGGCTCAGTAATTAATAATCATTTAATTCCTTTAAAAATGTATCATCGGCATAAAAGAACATGCATAAAAAGGAACGGTCTTTATATTGGCCGACGTCAAACTTAAGCTTAAATATACGAGTATTATAACTTTAATTAACTACCTTTTCTAAGGTTTACTAACTTTTATCTTTCTCAAACCTGCCTTTTTGAGCATAAGAAATGCGTAAGCTCTTAATTAGTTACGGGGCCGAACATAACGATGTTGAACACAAACCGCTCAAGCTTACTATAATGGTTTGAAGAGAAATACTATGTGGTGCCCTTTTAAAACTATCTAGTTTCCAATTCAGTGATAATAATCAAACGTTATTAGGCATATTGCTGATCTCTAACCAACTAGACCCTATTAAAACGTATTTAAAAGGACCATGGATGACTACTGCGCTATTATGTTTTAATTCTCATTCTCAGACCGGAACTACCCAGTAACAGGTGCGCGTTGCAAAGGGAGGTAACTTAAGACAGAATATTGAGATAACTCCGTATATCGGTAAGACCCCATTAAGACATGCAAAAACGCTCAACTTAATATTTTTAAAGCTTGCGCATGTCCGCTTTGGTATTGTGTTCGTTTTCAAGAATTGGCTGAATAACAACACAAGGAACATGGTCATCATCGCTATCCACCATTGTCCAGATGCAAGATCATAGCCTACTGGTATCAATGAAAATCCTGTCAGAGAAATAATAGGAGTTATTGAAAGCGGCCCAATATATTTCAAAGCAAAACTCATGATTCCTGATAAACCAAAGACAACCTGGAACAACGAGGCAACTATTATTGCGCCTTGTATTTCTCTGATCCTTATCATCCACATTTCTCTTTGATTTACACCATCCGGCAACATGTCTTGAGTTGTAAAATTTGCTTGTTCCGCAGAATCTTCCCTTTGGTCGCGACTGGGACATTTCCATTCAGGTTGTGTTAAAATTGCTATGGTGGGAATCAAAAATGTTGGTGTACTGCCCTGTACAATCGGAAGACGAACGCCGAGAGTTGATTGCATGACAGTTGCTAAACCGGAAACAAAAAGGATGGTTCCAATCAGCTCACTGACCCCCACGATATCCTCTCCCATGCACAGGTAGTCAGCCAGAATCAGAGGGATTGATATTATACCACCGATCGCAGTAAGGTAATGCTGAAGTCACATAAAATTCATATTATACGATATTAATAGAGAAGGAAAGTCAAAAAAAATTAAAGAGTTAATTACTTCACCCAAAGGAGGGGTACATCCCACATTACTTTAAATTATTTAAGTTTTCCATCATAATATGATATAAATTAACTGTTTTGTACTGAACATATGACGTGCATTATCACTTAAATCAAAATAGATCTTTTATTTGCATGGTAATGTAAATGAAATCTTTTTTTAATTACTGTCGTAAAATTATTATTAATGAAGTAATATTAATTTTATTTATTTCATTATATAAATAGTGTTATAAAAAGGTATAAGCACATTAAATGTAATAGTTTTAATAAACACTACCTGAAGTCCAAAAATAATGCACAGGTGCCATGGGGGATTTTCTTCTACTGAATACTTCACGTTTGTTGTTTCTCTCTGACTAATTTCCATTTCGGGTTCATAAATGGGAACTCTTGTCTGTTTGCCTAGGTCCTGAACAATGTCATTGTTTTCAATCATCTCTATTCTTTTCTCATTATTTTCACTGAAACAGTATGTATCCTTTGACATATTGGCTAATTAATTTCGATGTTTAACTGTTCGACGTGCATGGCTTGTGACAGCTATTCTTGACATCATTCCTATTACAAATTTAAGTAAATGTAAGCCACAGTTAAGTATGCACTATCTTGCGTTACAACAGTCTGTTACGTAAACTGGGTAACTATGTGCATAATGATATTTCAAGACGTGATTTGTATAAATATATTATTAGATGAAAAAGGAACTTTGAAAATACGTTAACCGAACACGACAAATGTGAAAATATTGCAGGTTCATGGGTTTGTTTTAGTAATATGTGTTTGTTGTTGTACGTGCTACATATTTGGAACATTCACTCGTCTCAACATTGTGTGCAAATGTTAATACAGCCGAAGATTAATACATGCCTTCACTAAAACCTTGGCAGCCATGATTAGTTTTCCTTAAATTTATTTATTAGAGGTTTTCATTCCCTTAATTTATTAGTACCACGAATATCGCGACCTCTTCCTAGCATGAACTTAACTAGGATACTGAGAGAAACCTTGCTTTTGGGTTAGAAACAGTTTTCTTGCACTTCAGATTAGTGTTTCCGCGTAATATACCGGGGAAGGAAAATCTTATCTTTTCCCTAGGAAAAAGATACCTTTCGCTTCGTAAAAACTGGAAACAAAATTTAGATTGTATACATATATACAAATGATATGAATAGTAAAATGTATGTAAGAGACATTTAAAAAATCTATCATCTCGGGTGAACTGTTTGGAGGGCATTCGGCAGAGCCTCGTTCCCGCAAAAAACAGTTCACCCTCGGTGACAGATCTTCACCTCAGACTCATGGAAGATACTTTTTTTATAACGTCGCTTACATCTAGTAAAAATTTATTCATCCGAACGGAAATCTATACATGATCGTGTAAGTGAATATATGCAGTCGACAATTATGGTTTAAATACGAGTATGTAGGCCATGGTCGCACTTGGCGGTGATATTTTTTCATGAACATAGTCGGTTTAAACTTGATGCCTCCTAAATATTCAATATCACAGACTTGCAGTGTTGCATATGTATTTATATGTTTTTTTGTATTGCTGGAAACAACTTTTGCTAAACGATAAGTAAAAAAGACAGAACACCCTTAGTAGAATATGTCCATCTTCAAACTTATGGCCATTATATACAGGAGCGCATACTTAAAAAGTAGTTATACAACATCTCCGTTTCTTTTCGTATTGACAAACAAGAAAGCTTCGTTAAGGCTACATAAAATTTAAGAATATACTTCCAGCTGTTTAATATTTACCTTTTTCGAGTCCTTGTGACATGTAGGATATTCACGGATCCTCTTAAAAAATATGTTCTGTTCAGTTCTGCCCATTGTTTTCTCGTTTAGAGCAAACATTCTTTTATCCGGGGATCAAATGCTTCAACATGGAATGGTATTAATCTGAAAATAACCCACTGAATGTTCCATGTTCATCGTTGTATACATACCATCGCTTGGGATGGATCGAAATTGTACTGTTTAATGGTGTAAATATCGAGTTGCGCTCAACCCGGATTTCTGTAAATTGCCCATGAGCGGGCTCAATCAAACCGAGCCTGCAATATTTGCATTCTAGTGTTTGTTGACTTTCACGGCTACCATTTTCATTTATTAGTAAAAAATCTTCCAAAGAAAGCATTATAAAACGGGAGAATTGTGCGGTTCTACAATGTCAAATGCCATGACTGCATCCCACGGTTACTTCACGTAAGTCTGTCATAGTAAACTAGACTGTGTCCTCAGGACACTGATGCCCCCACTGCTGCAAGTACATTTGTAACAAAATTGTGTACTAGGTATTAACAATATGTGGTGAATGAGGAGTAAGAGCCACAAAATTTAATGACTAACATAAACAAAGGGCCATAACTTTGGTGAAAATGGTTGCAAGGCAATGTCCTTTACAGCAATTAAGACATCATGTCTAATCATCTGTGTAAGTTTGGAAGAAATCAGCCAAATAAAAAATGTGGAGTTGATGCCACAAAATTTTGTAAGTGAAATTAACAAAGGGCCATAACTCTGGTAAATATGGCCGCAGGAAAAAATCCTTTCTTTATGATCATCTGCACATCCACCTTGATCATGTGAGCAAGTTTGAAAGAAATCCATCCAATAGTAAACGAGGAGTTGATGCCACAAGATTAAATCACTGAAATTAACAAAGGGCCATAACTCTGGTAAAATGGCCGTAAGAAAAACCCTTTCTTTACAATCATCTACACAACCTGCTTGATCATCTGTGCAAATTTGAAAGAAATCCCTTAGATAGTTAATGAGGAGTTGATGCTACAAAATTTAATTACTGAAATTAACAAAGGGTCATAACTCTGGTAAAAATAGTCGCAGGAAAAAATCCTTTCTTTACGATCATCTACACATTCTGCTTAATCATCTGTGCAAGTTTGAGAGAAATCCGCTTTATAGTTTAGGAGGAGTTGACGCCACAAGATTTAATTACTGAAATTTACAAAGGGCCATAACTCTAGTAAAAATGGTCGCAGGAAAAAATCCTTTCTTTACGATCATCTACACATCCTGCTTGATCATCTGTGCAAGTTTGAAAGAAATCTGCCTTATAGTTTAGGAGGAGTTGACGCCACAAGATTTAATAACTGAAATTAACAAAGGGCCATAACTCTGGTAAAAATGGTCGCAGGAAAAAAATCCTTTCTTTACGATCATCTACACATCCTGCTTGATCATCTGTGCAAGTTTGAAAGAAATCCGCCTTATAGTTTAAGAGGAGTTGACGCCACAAGATTAAATCACTGAAATTAACAAAGGGCCATAACTCTGGTAAAAATGGTCGCAGGAAAAAATCATCGATTGTCCTTTACAAAATTATTTGAATAAATTAAACATCCAACACATGTCAGGTCCACTCTGACACAGGCAAGTTTATTTAATCATTTCCTCTGTATACACTTTTTTACACATATGCGACCAATGTAGATACAGATCAGCCAGCACTGATGTGCCGTCTGATCGGGATCTGCACTAGTCGCATTTTGGTCAGAAATTACCTAACAAAAAAAAGCAAACAGTGCAGATCCTGATCAGATGGCACAAATATGTGAGCTAATTGCTCACTAGTGATACCCCCTCTTTTAGAAATATGACTTTCAAAAGGTAATTTGCATTTGTCAATAAACATGCACTTTGGTTTATGCAATTCCGCTTTATTGTCAATAAAGATGCCCTTTGGTTTATGTAATGCACCACTAAAAAAAAAATTAAAAATATTTGGTAAACAGAATGTAGATGAGCAAGGAGCATAAAATCGCTTTACACCATATGAGACTATAGGATAAAGCAATATGCAAACTATGAGGCTGCTTAGAAAACTGCGACGGAAATTTTGATGGATGGAAGGATGGAAGGACAGATAAGGGTAAAACAGTATACATGTACCCCCTCTTCTTCGAAGCGGGGGTATAATAAAATTTGATAGAATGCTAAACAAAGAAAAATGCAACAACAATAAAGTGTTAATCTCTAACTGAAATATTCATAACATCATTATATGTAGTAAGTCTTAATCAACGTCATATGAAATATAATATTTACAATATAAATATTTGAGCATGCATAACAAGAAATTTCTGAAAACTCAAACTCACAAATTCAGTGTGTGTTAAAAACATAATAGCAACATTGCAAAATTAACCTATCAAGATTTTTATATAATTTTCTTGACAGACCAGAATAGCATCTTTGTTGTCATAAAAACATGTAATCTTCATAACTGAACTTTAATAAAAGAACATCTAACACATTACACCTCCATCTTTACATGTTCCCAATAAATTGCATAGAACAACAAGTACAAAAGAAAGCAAAAAAATACCATTTCAAATACTTGTATCAGACTTAGTTATCAGTCAATATCCATATATTAGTTAAAACAAACAGATGAATATTTGTTGGTTTACATGTATGTAACATGTCCACTTGTATTAATAATTACTTTTTCATCAACATTCAAAATATTTTAGTTTTATATCAACATCTTAAAGTGTAACCTTTATATAAGACACTTCATAAGTAAACTTAATATTTGGAAGAAAACTGTAGAATAAATCAATGAAGTTATGCAGATTACCTAGAGAGTGAGACCAGTCAGCATTAATACATAATCGCATGTGTCGAAACTAGTTCTTCCCTAGTTTACCATCGAAAGAGATGCAAAAGCAAATATCATTGGGCTACGAAAAAGGTTGAAAAGCTGTACCATCTTTTTTTTTACAGAATTTTTAAATTGGAAAAGAATAAGACACCACAATCAAATTGTGTTCTATGGTTGCCAACCTCATGTTCTCAAAAATAAACTTTTGCAGGCTTAATGGTGTCTGGAGAATGCTATCCGGCAAATTGCCTTCTAATTTTACTAGCATGTAAATAGTTCTGACATTCTGCGTTAAAGCATGAAAGCAAGTCGTGGTGGTTGTTAAGCGATGTTCAACTTGCTCTGGCATCTGTATATGGGGCAGCCAGATTTATCCTAAGCCAAGATATGTTTGCTATCAACAGCAGTTTCAACTTCCGCCTTCAAATTACAAACATAATATATATTACATTGCGCTTCATGATGTTTTCTGACTACATTGTGTGCAAATCCATCTCCACATTTCGAGCATTTGTAAGGGGTGTCCCCTGTATGTTGTCTTCGGTGTGCTTTTAAGTTCCAGTTAGTTGAAAAAGATTTTTCACACTGATCACACTGGTAATTACGAATCTTTAAGTGAACTCGTTTATGTCTTTCAAGAGAACTACTTGTCACAAATGCTTTTTCACACATCGAACATTTGCGATCTCTCTCATAAGTGTGTCTGAACTTCATATGGTTTTTTAATGTTACTGTGTTTGTAAATGACTGACCACATCTTTCACAGATTATGACTTTACGTGGTCTTTTTTTGGAATGAGTTTTAAGATGACCTGTCAAACCTGACTTCCTTTCAAACTTCTTGTTGCATATATAGCATTCGTATATTTTCTCGCTGCACACATATTTCAAATGATCTTTAAATTTTTTGTAAGGGACCATATCTCCACATTTCTCACACACCCTGCCATCTTTTTCAGTCTCTTTTTCTTCACTATTTTTATCACTGTAATCTTCATCAGACAGAGAATCACCAAGCTGCGGAATGATGTGTTCTTGAAGATTTGTTCTAGGTTGGAACTGTTCAGCGCAGTTAAAAGCTTCCTCTGGACTTTTATGTGAAACAAGATGCCTGTCTAATTCCGCAACAGATATACATTGCTTTTGGCAAAAGCAGCATATCAATGTTGACTTATCATGTGTTGCGATATGTTCTCGTTCTTCAAATTTTGATACAAGTTTAATATGACACTTATCACATTTTAGCGGCAAAACGTTATTATGACAATTCTTTATGTGAGTTCTTAGGTTTGCTCTAAATCTAAAGCTTTTTGTGTCCGGGCACTGTAAACAATAATGCCTGTACAAAACTGCAGAAACTGAGCAGTTGTGCATATCGGCTTCCGTTTCATTTTTGAATGGGTGAAAGCATTGATCACACTGCAGAGGGTAATTATGATAATGGTATCGTTCAATGTGATTTTCCAGTATCATAACTTTTTTATTACAAGCAAGACATGTTGGCCAATTAGAGTGCTTTTTCTTAACACTAGATGATTGGTCTTCATCAGCCTTTTTTATTATGCGGTATAATTTTTTAGTACATGTATTTCGTTTACGATCCTTTACAGAATGATGAATTTTGTTTTTTTCTTTGAATGTGCCTAAATTACCGCTATCTAAATCTTGTTCAATGACTTTACTCAGAGTGTGAGAATTCAATGATTTTTCTGTTCTAATTATCATTTTAATTTTCTTTCTAACCGTTTCAGTTTTATTCAACTGCCTTGCCTGCCTTTTAAACTTTCTTCTCTTATCAGGTCTGAGTGGGGTTTTACATTTCTCTTGTGCATGCTTTTCTTTTTCCCATATGAATGGTCCTTTCTTGTTTCTCAATCGCATTGAATGGTTGCCTTTCTTTTTTTTTTCACCCAGTCCAATAGTTTGATCTTCACCATAACTATTTTCAGTATCAATTTCAGTTTTGATAATTGGATATTCTATTCTTTCTGTAGAGTGTCTACTGTATGGAAAATAAAGATCTGTGTTTTCATGAGTGTCCATATCCTGGTTGATTTGATCCAGCTTTTCACCTATTTCATATGACCTGTTAACCCCATCGGATTGTAAATAAATGTTTTCTTGGGAGACTGGTAATTCATATTTCAAATCCAATGTGTTGACATAGAAGATATCATACACTGGAGATCCATTAGTATATGAACCAGGTGCAGAATCTGCACAAGTCACTGTTATGTCTGTTTGTGTGGAACTTTGGTCATATTCAACCATGACTAGAAAAAATAAAAAATAAAACATAGATATAGTAGGAATAATAAATATTTACAACATGATAGAGTGAACAAACAATTTAGAAATAAACATCTAAATAATGAAAAACAAATAATTATATGAATAATTGTTACTCACAGGCAATTTATTTACCTTAAAATATTTTTTCACTGCCGAGCAAGTAAGTACTTTATTCCCCTTTCAAAAATACTTCAAATGCTGTTTTCTTCAATACAAATAGACAGAGATGGGTGAAAAGCCAATTTCAATATTTTAATTACATAATGAAAATATGTTGGTGAAACAAACAATAATAAAATTGATCTGATTATTTTATTTACCTTCTGTTTGTACAAATGAACTGACACATGGGTTCAAATGATATGCCATTTTCGTTTCATGGTTGTATATATAGCTTCCTCCCTGTTCCTTATTGGTCAGGTGACTATGCAATTCCTGAATTGTTGCATCTGTAAAAAATTAAATATGACTTTATTTTAATGAATACAATAGATAAAAGGGAACTTTCAAAGCCACCAAACTGGACAAATTTGAATTTCTGATGTATTGAGATTTTTTTCTTTCTAAATTTTGTCAAATTAAATTTCACTTACAATGACAAGTCACCAGTATTATTTTCAATATTTTTTTAAAAAATTCTTTCAGGCTTTTTTGTGTGTTTTTTTTTTTTTGGCATTAGCTGTCTAATCTGGCTTTTGACCTAGTTTTTCAACCCATAAAGTGTTGTTTATTATACAAGTTGCTGAGGGAAAAGCAAATACTTGTGAACTCTTCCATACATGCCAGGTATCTAAAAAAAATTAAGTGAGACTGGTGTCATTTTTAAGTGAGATTTGAGCAAAAATAAGTGAGATTTTCTAAAGCGTGTCGAAACATGGTATATTTTAAATGTTCTTACGTACCTTTACCTTTTTTTTAATAAAAAGTGAAGTCAACAGTCAGTTACATTACTTTAATGAAGTAACAAGTCAATTAAACACATTTTTTTAATGAAATAAAATATTTGTGACAAAAATCTTTATGCCACATTTATTTAAAAAATGTCCACTGAAAGTTTAAACTATTCAAGCCATTAGTTATCCACTAAATGCAATTACTGACTTGGCATTTATGAAGAAAGTCTAGAGTTGCATAAAAATTATTCTTGTAGCTTTACATAAAGGGGAAAAAAGGGCCGAAAAATTTGACAAATCTTGTTTTTATTCACCTTAAATTAATGCTTCAACATGCCAATTAAAACCAAAACTCTTCAAAATTAACACCTTCAAAATAATGCCCTTAGACGTTTACCCATCCGAACCCGAAAACTGTAACACTTGCATTGAAATTGTACCCCAGCTGAGACATAAAGATGTTTGAGTAAACATATCAATTAATAAGAAAAGATAATTGAATAACACCTTATCTAACATAGGATGTTAATCCATTGCCCCAGGGTAATTGCAGCAGAGGAAATAAACAAAATGTCATAATTTCCAATAATCACTGTCAATCAAGCGCTTTCATTTCGGCGATCCTCGAACTTTTTGGAGACATTGAAATGTGCACTGCAGATGACATTTTGTTTAAAGAGAAATTAACAAAAATATGTGAGTTTTTTGTTTTTATCCGTTAGACCGTGAGGGTGGGTGAAGTTCCATGAGTTTTTACCTCACAGCGTGAGACTTGGCATGTATGCTCTTCTGGTTTTACCTGAGAAGCATATATCAGGGTTTTATTTATTATCATCCAAACATTTTATATACAGTTTGAAACAATGTTGATATAATCTAACAATTCTTTATTCAAAAAGATTATTAAAATGAATATGATGTGTTATTATAAAGTTTGCATGTTTTCATTGATTTCCAAGTTAAATTTAGCTCTAAGAATAGTTACACGCATTTTAGGGCAGAACTTCTTACTTGTTTTGTAAAGATACTTCCATCACAAACAAAGCCCCCAGCAGAACTGTGAGAACAGAATTAAAAAATAGACCTAACATTCAATAATATTATATTTTATTTTTACTACATCCAAACTAAACAAAACATCATTTAAAATAAATGCCCACATGAGTATTGTTATACTGACAAAATGTTGTGTCTTATTAAAATATCTTTCAATTAATTACGAAGCCAGAAATCAACATTTTTAGTCATTTGTCACATATTTTCGCAACCAGGAAATTTAAGGTCAGCACACATTTTATAAAAATATTTCAAATACATTTGTTAGACAAAAGAACGCAAATATTGTTGTCAGTAATTCAAAATGACATAAATCATGTGATATGGGCATTAAAGAATGGAGATTAAACAGTAACACTAAGCCGTAATTGAACTGGATTGATTTAGTCAGATTAGCAAAAATATCAAATGAAAACGAAAGTAGATCTTTGACAATGGATTGGTCATCGCTCAGTTAAAACAATTGATGCTTATTAACTCACATGAAATTAAACAGCAGCCACACTTCACGCTAACTAACAGATTTTTTAATATTGATGCTTTCTCCGCACATTCCTCGTCGACTTCCATTTTTTCTTTACTAATTGAGAAAAGGGAAGTAACTTTGGTAGAAGCTATCAGTTCGGCTATGCTACGGTACCCGCGCTGTACCTAAAAACAGTAAGGTATACCAATCGGAACTACTCGGCCAATTCCGCCTAATCGGCGATCGTGCCTCGGATGTATCTGGTGGAAGGATATGTCTAACCCAAAACGCCTACGCTAAAATATAGTTCTTTCGGATAGTAAACAAACATGGCGCCGTTCGAACAATGCGTTCAAGTTTCATTGCAGAGATTAAAAGCTCAAGTTACATTAAAACAGCAACAATTAGATGTTCTTAGGGCTGTGTATGATGGGAAGGACACTATAGCGGTATTGCCGACTGGGTATGACCATGGGGGCCGCCATCTTGTTGCTAAAAGTAGTCCCAAAATCCAAGATGGCGCGTCCCTACGTACATCAGAGAGATGGTGTGTAGACACTGTCCGATGAGTTCAGATTGTAAGGTATACGCCTTTCCAATAATTCGATGAATTTATTTGGTTACCTCCCCTGTCCATCACGTGACTGCTCTACAGGAAAAATGATTGCTCGCTGTAATAACGTTATAGGGAATATGTACCTACAACTTTCTTTTTTATCATAAAATTCTTTTTTGAAAAATATATTTTCTCTTTGAATTAGTAATAATACATCAGCGTCATGATATTTTTGAAAATAATTTATAAAACAATCAGGTTTCTGACTAAAAGTGTCAATTCATTATTCCTCGCATTAAACACTAAACGACTTGAACTAACAGACAGTCGCAGTGTTCTCTTCACGGCTTAATTGAGTCTCGTTTCCGGATTAGCGTGTCTATTCAACTACTGACATCATGTTGTGATTATGTCGGCGGCGATTGATTTTGAAGGCGGCATGCCATAAACATGTCAAACTGTCTCGCACACGTGGTCATCTGTCAATTACTTAAAGGGGCAGATATCATTGACCAATAGAGATCGTGTAATTTCTATTTGCAAGGTATCTACACCTCCCAATTCTTAAGTATTTCGGAGTCCTTTAACTACTGGATGTGCCAGCAAATGTATTTGATTTAGCACTTAAATGGATTCTTAATCAACATTACGACACGTTATAGAAACAAAAGCCGTCAATAAGAAACAAATCTTGTCAAAACATTTTATATATGTATAATTAAGAGTTTGGGCTTTTATGCCAAAATTACAATCTGTCAAACCTAAGAAATCTAAATTGGATATGCAACCATATTGTGATATAAATATTCCCATCTTTTTGGAAGCCGGCATCTAAATCCTTGGATTTTATTCTACGAATGATACTACTACAACAAACAATCAGATAACCGATCCTGTTTTATTTCAAGACAGAATCAATCATATTTGCTTGTGAAGTATACGTAACATTTTAAATATTCAAATTATTTATTCGTTGACCATAAACGCCTTAAATTTTTAGGACAATTCTATTGTTCAAATGTGTAAGTATCAACATATTCAGATTGTATTTTTTTGTCTACAGATCATGTAACCAGATGTTGACATATCACGATTTCCGGATAATAGCGCATTACTAGCCTTAGCAATTTGCAACATTTACACCAGTAAAATATATTTTCAGCAGAAAAGATATTAAGAAGAAGTTGTTGTACATACTTGGTAAAATTAATGCTTATGTTTGTCCAAATCGCGTTTCATACTGCCTACTATCAACAAGAATGGTACATGTTCTTAAATCATTAAAAATCTAAATATCTAAAAAATAGTAAACATAAAAAAGTCTGGCTAGAATAACAGACCAACAACTTATTTTTTCACCGCCGGCGACGAACGCAGACCTGCAATATAGCGGATAAGGTTAGCTATTATGTGCTTAAGTCATTAGCCCAATCGTTCAGCTATCCTGCAGAGCCTCGTTTTGGATTGATTTTCGGTCGCGGGAAGTAACTCGTACAGGACTGCGAAACTGTTTATTTGAAATGCGAATAACAAAAGTTTTCACCATAGCTTAGAAGCGGATTTCAATGTGTTTAAATATAATCAAAAAGAACTGACACTAACTTTCTCTTAACTAGTACATGCTTTTATTACAGGTTATTTTGATTACAAATTGTGAATTTTGAAGTGGAATGCATAATACAAATGTCATTTGCTAGCTGCTCAAATTGATGACATCATTTCAAGGATGGCTGTTCGCTATCTAAAAACGCCTTTTCTGGCTCCAAGGTTATAAAGCTGAGTTTGGAAACCAGTCTTAAATCTCAAGCATCTGATTGGCTGAAATGGCGACTGGTCACCATTTCAGCCAATCAGATGCTTGAGATTTTAGAATGGTTTCCATGCTCAGTTTTATAACCTTGGGCACTGGTGTCCCATTTAGTCAAAATCTGCCTGTTTTAAGACAGCAACTCAATTTATAATATAGCAGAAGACCTCTGTGTAAAAAAGAGTGTCATATCAACACAGTCTTTAAGACAAAATGATTTAATTATATTAGATTGTCACACAAAGCCAGTCAAGATCCGAGTACCTATGGTTTGTTACACCAACAGCCTGTAATTTAAGACAAGATCTGTGTTTTTTGGACTGTCGTACCAGACCAGTCAATAATTTACACCAATTTACAATGAGATCAGGGCTGAAGATAATAAAACTGAGATTTGTAAACCAGTCTCAAATCTCAAGTATCTGATTGGCTGATATGGGTTAAATCTCATGCATCTGATTGGCTGAAATGGCGACTGGTCACCATTTCAGCCAATCAGATGCTTGAGATTTGTGACTGGTTTCCATTCTAAGTTTTAAAATCTTCAGGCCATTTGCCATCATTACAAACATAATTTGTACATTTAGCTTCGTGATGTTTTCTGACTACATTGTGCGCAAATCCATCTCCACATTTCGAGCATTTGTAAGGTGTGTCCCCTGTATGTTGTCTTTGATGTGCTTTTAAGTTCCAGTTAGTGGAAAAGGATTTTTCACACTGATCACACTGGTAATTACGTATCTTTAAGTGAACTCGATTATGTCTATCAAGAGAACCTTTTGTCACAAATGCCTTGTCACACATGGAACATTTGTAATCTTTTTGGAAAGTGTGTTTGTATTTTATGTGGAATTTTAATATTTTAGCCATTGCAAATGTCTCACCGCATCTTTCACAGACCAAAGAGTTACTGGTAGTTGTTTTATGAGAACTATGATGGGATACCAACAGGAATTTGCATTTGAACGACATATTGCAAATTTTGCATGTGTATATTTTCTTGGAGCAAAAATATGTCAAATGATATGCCAGTTTCTTCTGAGGAATTGTTTTTCCACATTTCTCACACACTTTGCCATCTCCCTCTGTTAATATGCCTTCTGTATCATTATTGCAGTTACCTTTATCAGTATAAGGACCATGCAGTGCAAAGACATGCCTTTCAAGAATTGTTCTGCATTGGCACAGTTCACCACATAGCTGACACTTAAGGTTTGCTTCAATATGCTTCTTAAATGCTGAAACATTTTTACAGTGCTTTTGACAAAAAGGACATTTCAAGGATGGCCCATGTTTTGCCATAATATGCTCTTCTTCCTCATATTCTGATATAAGAGGAATGTGGCACTTATCACATGATATTGGCATATTGTTCTCATGACATCGTTCTATGTGAGTTTTAAGGTTGTCTCTAAATCTAAAGCTTTTCTTGTCAGGGCACTGTAAACATTGATGCCTGTATAAAACTGCAGAAAGTGAGCACTTGTGCCTCTTAGCTAGCATCTTATATCTAAATGGATGAAAACATTGATCACACTGCAGAGGGTAATCATGATAATGGTACCGTTCGATGTGAAATTCCAGTTCCGCACATTTTTTGTAACAAGAAAGGCATTTATACATAGAGATGCGCTTTTTGCCAACAGATAATTGGCCTTCATCTGATTTTGGTGTTATGTGGTCTACATTAGAAATATCTAGTCTGTGATTCTTTTCTGAATGAGGAATATAGCTTTCTCTTTCTTCAAATGTATCTGGTTCATCCCTATCTAATTTGTGTTCCAAGCTGTCTCCTTCATATGTATCTTGTTCATCCATCTTGCGTTCCAAAATTTCAGTTTGAGCAAAACAATGTGGTTGTTGTTCTCTTTTAATTATTATTTTTATTCCATTTTTATTTGTATCATTTTTATCTAAACACTTTAATTTGCATTTGAACTTTTTTCTCTGTTCTGGCCTAGGTGGGGTTTTGTTTTTATCTCTTTCACATCTTTCTTTTTCCCATAGAAACGGTCCTTTCCTGTTCCGCAATCGCATTGAAAATTTCCCCTTCTTGCCTGTTTCATCCATTCTTCTAATGTTAACATCATTATAGCTTTCGTCAATATTAATTTCAGTTTTGACATCAGGACATTCTATTCTTTCAGTACAATAGTCTTCTCTATTTTCAAAAGTGTTTACACTTTGCATAGTTTGATCTGTGATATTACCTATTTCAAATGAACTGTCAACGCAATCAGATTGTAAATGGATGTTTCCTTGTGAAACTGGTAATTCATTATTCAAATCCAATGTGTTGACAGAGTTATCATACGTTGAAGTACCATTGTTATATGAACGAACTGCAAAATCTGCACATGTGGTTGTAGTATCTGTCTGTGTGGTACTGTCATCATATTCAACCATGACTAGAACAAGAAAACAAATGCTTAAGAAAGATACACGATAAACATGTAAAACATATTAGGAAAAAACACATGTCTTAACTCTTTACTCCATATATACACATTTTAAAGCATGTGCTAGAGTGTAGAAATCATCCAGAACATCCGTGCAATCAACAGAATCTGCACTGTTTCCTTTTTGGTCCGAGTTTATTTGATTGTTTAAGAAGACATACTATTTTGAAAAATATATTTTTTTTATTGGAGATAGAACAAGGTACACCACCTCCTGCTTCATCAAATTTTCTTCATGGCACACAGACCCTGGATGCCAAATTCACACTTAAAGATAAGCCTTCTGACTGGACCAGTCTTTCCAACTTTCAATCATACATTTTCTGCATATTATTACTAAACTGTGCTCACATGTAAGCTGTCAGACACCAGTATATTTGCATAAAACATTTGGGGGGTAGCTGCAATTATTGGAAATGATTGTTTGGAATGGCCCAATATTAATTAAAAAATTATACTTATCAAGGAATTGAAGGAATGTGATTAAGTGAACAGAAACAAAATTGATCCTTTTTTCGTTACCTTCTGTTTGGACAAATGAATCAACACATGGGTTCAAATGATATGCTGTTTTTGTTTCGTTGTTGTATATGTAGTTTTGTCCCTGTTCATGCTTGATTAAGTGACTGTGCAATTCCAGAATAGATGCATCTGCAAAACATAAAAAACATGAAAGGTGAAGAACATGCAATCATGATTTCATCTGTTAAATATACCAAGATAATGACAATATCTGTCCTAGTTATGACCATTCATGTCCTATTCAGTTATTTTTCCTGAAAAAGTTTTATCAAATGTTAGTTCTCTTGAAATAATTCACTAGAAAATATTCTAGGTTTCATGTCCTATTAAGTTATTTTTCCTGAAAAAGTTTTATCAAATGTTAGTTCTCTTGAAATAATTCACTAGAAAATATTCTAGGTAGGTAGGATAGTTTCACTTGAATATAATTATTTAGATAAATTTAAGAGGTAGAAGAAAAGCAGAGAGATGATATTAAAATTTTGATTAATAATTTCTGATAAATTCTAAACTAATTTCAGGTAATTCTGTATTGTGCACCAAACATTTCTGAATATGATGAGGTGTGAAAATCAGATTATCATTTTTTAACAATTTCCAAATACTGTTGTATATCGTTATACACAGATGTATATTGATAATAACAGAAGACAATGGGTGTCGGACATTTCAACCCCTCGACATATCAACCCTTGCTTAAAAACGAAGACTTTTCAACCCCTCGACATTTCAACCCCTCAAATGAAGTCTTTTCAACCCTTACCCCATTGGACATTTCAACCCTTGAGATGAAGACATATCAACCCCTCTTTTTATATTTCAAATCTTAAATTTTAAGACATTTCAACCCCTATTATTGAAGACTTTGAATTTGAAACAAAAATAAAAAAGAATTGTTCAAATGGAAGTTCTAAGATCAAAAGGCGATACTGTTATTAGTGATAGTTTGATAACTGTCTTTTTAATAATTATTTGACTATGATTGTTGGTTTAAAGAAATAATCATGGAATATTATAAAAGCATAGAATTGTCGTGACTCCTTAATTGTGATTGTTGAGTGTATTATTATAAAAGAACAAATGATCAATAGACGATACTGATAGGTGTGATAATTTGATAACTGTGTTTTTAATGATTATTTAATTATAATTGTCGGTTTGGTCATAACAATTTGTTTAATCTTTTCTGTAAATTAACACTGGCCTGCTTTTGTAATTATCACACTTAGTTTAATAATTTTATTTGCTGCACTTTTCTTAAGAAAGTGAATGGATCATAGACAAATGTGCCATATTGTTTTAACAATAACGCCTTTGATGATGGTAGGTAAGGACTTTGATGTAACCTTTTAATCATATTAATTACATTAAAATAATTTTGTTACTCAATTATTATATAGTACTCTAAATAGGCTCAAATTAAGAACATAATGTATAAAAATGCAGACTGGCATTAAGCATCACTATATCTTTGTAAAGGAAATAGACTTAGTCGTGTAATTAATAATTTTGTGATATATTTGTGGTGGAATAAATTTTATAATAAACCAATATTTTTATGAGTAAAATTAAATAAGATTAAAATAGATTAAAAACGGGACTGGTTTTTCACTAATTTTTAATAATGTCTGACTTATGTGTTGAGTGCGGGGACACCGTCAGACCATTGCAGCATGCACTTGCCTGTGATGTGTGTGATAAATGGCAGCATAGGACCTGTGGAACTGGTGAGTAAAAATTAACTATTAAATATTTTATTTATTTTACAGTCAAATATAAAAAGCTGCAGAATTGTGTATCCGTTTCTCGATTTCTATGTAGTATTACACCGAAAAACAAATCAGTACACTTTTAAATTCACTGAATCTATGCATTTGTTGATCTGTCATTACTTTGTCTTTGTCTCATTTATTGAGAGGGTACAATAAATTTAGTATCCATTTTTTTCGATCAGTTAATAAAATCCTGAATTCGTTGTAACTGTTGCGCTCTTGATTGTCAAAATAATTAAAGAATATCAATTTATTATTTTATTATATTTTACTCAAAAAATCTTACAATGTAATCTTCGTAATGTTTTCACGTTTTTTTCTTTATTTCATTTTTTTTTATTTCATTTAGTTTTACCAGAGACCTATAATATAGGTCTTTGGTTTTACAATCAATTTTTATTAGTTTAATAAAGTTTATATATGTTCGGGTGCTATTTTATTAAATTCAGATCGGAGCGCTTTAAGTTGCAAATATCAAATAATGAATGTCTCGGGTCTTAAACAACAGTGTGACAATTAATTAGAATATTTAATCTCAAGTCACTTTTCTAAAACAACACTTTTACCCCCAACAAGCAACGTTTTTGATAAATCTACAACTAAACTTCAAAAGGCCTTTATCACACCTCCAGCTGGTAAAACCCTTTCTTGCTAATTAGATTACGTAACATGATCATAAATCGCCAGGCCCTTTTCTTAATAAGCATTAAAAAGCCCTTGACAGGATAAACTGCACATCAACGTAACTAGCAAATTCTACAAATATTGCGCATCGCTTCATATGGTTGAAGGGTCCAACACGATAGCACCTCAGCATAACTGGAGGCCAGTCTATTTCGAGTTCTCGCTCCAACATTTCAAGAATAAGATCACTGAGTTTAACTCCCTTGACCTCTCGAAAACCTTCAAACAAGAGATTAAATTACGTCTGTCACGTGTATTAAGGTAGAGAGACTTGTATTCTAAATACTTAAGCCTACGTTCACATGACATCACCGAGTCCTGTAACTGTTCAACGGATTGCTTTAGAGATAAACACTCACTAAGTTTAGTCGAGATACTGTCAATTTTAACTCCATTTTCATGTATCTCAGTAAATAGCACCTCTAATTTTTCATCAGAAGTCAAAGATCTGTACTTGGAAATTCCAACGTCTGTACTTTGGCCACCTGTGCTCTTCCTTCAACGTTTATTTCTGTGAATAACATATTCCTGCTGATCGTCCTCAGTAGCCAGATCGCTAAAAGCATTGTCATCCGAGAAAGAGTGTTTATTTGAAGCCATTTTAAGCATTTTAAACCCCTGATCCAACCAACATATCCGCTGATCCCGCCAACATATCTGTTGACATCTCACTTCCCGAGGCTATTTTAAACACATTGCATTCCACGTTGGCTGAGGTACAAAATCTAAGTCTATATGTTTTATTGTGTCCGACACGTTTTCGAATTATTAAATACATTTTCCTTCAAATAGTTATACTATTTTTGAATTATATACAATATACAATTGATATTGCTTCCATTTATCTACACATTGTTGTCATTTATCTACACATTGTTGTAGTATTTTTTATGTTAAAATATATAAATTATGATTCACTTAATGAAATATATTTCTATCTTACACTGCTAAAAACAAATATCATTAAGGTTATCTTTCATATTCTTTTATTTCCAGTCACCATCCATATGCGCTGTACCGTCCGTGACGTTTAACCTGGATTGGAATTCAGCACTGGATCAGCAATCACTGATGATAGCGCCGATGATGTAGACACATCCACACATATGAACACGACATACATCATATATTATTTGTTTGTGTACATAATCGATAATTAATCTATTTACTTACTTGTTTTGTTGTTGTATAATTATTGTTAATTGTTATTGTTTATTGTAATATTGTATATAATAAAGTTCAATTTGTCATGGTCTATTGATTTATTAATAGTTAAGTCAGAGGGGTTGAAATGTCTTTATTTATTAGGGGTTGATTTGTCTTCGTTATTTTGATGGGTTGAAATGCCAGAGGGGTTGAAATGTCTTTGATTTTACAAATTGCATAGGGGTTGAAATGTCGAGGGGTTGAAATGTCTCGCTCCCAAGACAATAGATGAAAAAATGAATTTTGTTAGAAAAGAAATAAAATGTGGTACCTGCTGTGTTGTCCTTTTTTGGTGTCAAAATAAAGCACTTTGCACTAAATGTTCCCTCTAGGGCCAAGTTCAACTAGTATTTTTTTTTCAAAAACTTTTTTAACCTTGACAATAATGAATTTTAAAACAGAGCAGAAATAGCAACACACAAGATTCAGATTGTTAATAATGTTATACGTGAAGAGATTAAATTGTCCTACAGGTAAACACAGGTGGGCATGATTTTGCATGGGTGAGCGAACACATGGTACAATGGCTGATGTGTTTGGATTTCGATTTTATAAGAGCAATATTTTCAAGTTATTTAAAAAAAACTAGTTGACCCTGGGAACATTGAGCGGGATAATGTAATTAATTATTTTACTATCTTACACGAACTTTCTTTAATTCCGGAAATCATCAGATCATGCGTCCGGCCCCGCATAATTGCTTCACAAATGTTGATGCAGTCTTAAAAACTAGCAAATAAATTTCATATGTACTGCAAGTATTGTGTTATTATTTACTCACAGGAAATAAAACAGCTGCCGCATTTCACGTTGACCAACACATGTCTGAAGTCTGATGCTTTCTCCGTACATGTCTCGCTGACTTCCATTTTTCCCTTTAGCAATTGATAAAGGGAAGTAACTTAGAAGCATGCGGTTGCAGCTATGATACGGTGCGAACGGACGTTGCCGTTCTACTACGACTTCCTGAAAGGACCACGAATTACAAAGGAAGTCGGTACTTACGTACAATCGGCAATGGGGTACGCGTACGTATAACGACAAAGCAGCTATGCGTAAAACATTTCAGAAGACAGTTACTGTATATTAAAAATATTTTTCAAATTTTTACTTGATAATAAAATCTATTTCTGCACTCTAAACAATAGTTTTACTTATCAATGACACGAGGTGGTACTGACATGTCTTTGAGGCTAATGTCGTAATCACAATTTTTAACTGAGAACATTGATAAAGTAACATAAAACGAAATTATTATGGTGTCACTTTGTATATTTTAAAATATACAGTTACTAAATGTTTTACGCATAGCTGCTTTGTCGTTATACATACGCGTACCCCCTTGCCGATTGTAAGAAAGTACCGACTTCCTTTGTTTAGACACTTTTTTTTCAAAATAGTCAATATTAAACAGCGATACTCATAAAAGGAACCTAATTACAATCCTATCAGAAGCCGATCAGAGAGGAAAATAGTACCCGTATGGTCTCTTACACCTTTACAGTGTACATTTACTTTGACAGAGGCACGTTGAATACACGTTATTTTTCACACTTTCTTGTGCAGTTTTAACCCTCTTAAGAGAAGGTGGAAAGTAATTCGTGGTCCATTTAAGGAAGTCGTAGTAGAACGGCAGCCAACGTCCGTTCGCATTCCATACGCATTATAAGAAACCTAATTATAATCCTATCAGGAGCCGGTCTGGGAGAAATATAGTACCAGTATGGTCTCTTCGGCCAGAGCCGGTCGTGACAGTCCTACCCGTATAGTCTCTTCGACAGGCAGCCGGTCGACGAGACTCTGGGAAACACTTCCTTACACTTTAGAACAGGGCCGGGGAGACGGAAGACTTAAACACGTCCAGCCTCGGCGCAGATACAACAGCATTGTTTTCCTAAAACGGCAAGATATCGATCGTCAGAGGTTGTACCTGTGCGATGGAGTTTCATCTAAAACTGCTGCCGTCTGGTACATGTTCTTGTACTAGGAACCAGAAAACGCTATTTAAAGCGGCTAAGAAATAATTACGTGTACGTTGTTTGTAGTATTTACATTGTATATTGTACTCCCATACGTTAAACAAAGAGATGATAGCGCCACTGGTAAGTTCTAGGGCTGCACACAATTTTAACTGCATTGATTGTTGTGGGAAATTTATGTTCTAAACGTGCATAAGTAAAAAAAAATGTAGTGTGTCCAAGGTTATAAAACTGAGCATGAAAACCAGTCTCAAATCTCAAGCATCTGATTGGCTGAAATGTCGACTGGGCAATCTTCATCCAATCAGATACTTGAGATTTGAGACTGGTTTCCAATCTCAGCTTTATAACCTTCAACCCTGTAAATATGAGAAAATTTTTGAAATATCCGTGCACTTAAAACGCAAGTAACTTATAAAATGGTATTATGAATCCAAAATTTCATACGGTATTTCTATATTGTGCTGATTTTCCGTTTTTTACATGTTTCGCTAGTAATCACAGACACATCTTTAGAGGTTCTTTTCCTGCCAGTATGTCAGTAGAGTATGGGCGGCCAACACCGCCAAAAATGAATAAGTTAATTTAATTTAAAGAGTTTTGGCATATTTCAGACCAAACTCATCCAACTCATAGGACCATTGAACTTAATTTGACGCATTTCCAATTAATTCGGTGCAAAACTTTGCTCAGTACGACAAACTGGCAATCAATCCGAATGAGTTCCATTCAAACAAGTGCACAATGTCATTTAATTTGAAGGGAGTTCATTTAAAACAGAGTATAATAATTCAAAACAAGCACCTTTGTGTTTTAATTCAGTATAATATCTTTTAAAACTATGAAGCAAAACATTTAATTATAGCAAATCCCTTCTCATCCGACATCATTTAATTCAAAACAATGCTTCACAATCCAATATGATTCATTATCGTTTAAGCCGATGGAACTCCATTCAATTCGAAGGGTAGCCAGTTAATTCGGTGAGGGGGCGCTGTAGCATTCCTTAGAGCAGTTTCTTCCCTTTGTCCCTTTCCCAGTCAACACAAAGTATCAATTCCTAACACAAACTGTTTATTTACATTTTCTTTTCACTTATATAATAGGAAATAAAACGTTTGCTTGTTTTTATATATTGTTATTAAAAAAATGTGTTTCAAATGTTACATAGTATTTTCGAAATAACTTTGAATAACACAAACATTTTCAGATTTTTAAGCTAAACTGTATAACCTGTACGTGTACATAATGATAAGAACAAACGGTTTCTTAAGATTTATTTAAAATAACTCATTTAAAATGCAAGCTTTACATATACCAATGTTGTGTTACACAAAAACTCTGGGTGAATAAGAAGGGGTTTCTCTTGAGACATATGAAAGAAAACAATACTGCACCGCTTTTAACATGCACTGGCAAATTGAGCGTGCATATTCAGTGTTATATAGGCTTATAACACTGAATTTAACAAAACACAGCTTGCGTCATATTTTTCATCGGACAAATGTAGACCCAAATATGTCGTTGCATCTGAACAGAATTTCCATGTACTGTTTCCTACTGCTCGTGGGTACAATTTCAAATAAATCCACGTCATTGTATAAATTCAGCAAGCAAAGGGTCACTGTATGAGTCTTCTGATATAACAAAAAAATTAATATCAATTTGTAATTACGTTTTTCCTATAAAATTACAAACCATGCTTTTACTACGGTATCGAGATGCATACTGACTAATCAATGCAGTTTCAATCTTTATATTTAATTTTATTCTGGGTCAAGAGGTAACTTGTCCCGAGAAATTGTGACCTGTTGATTAATTAACTGGGTGTTTCATTGATAAGAATAATATCAAATAACACCATGGAATTCAGGGATAATGTTTAACACGGGTTCAAAGTTCAAAGTTCTCCAACAGAGTTACCTTGGGGAATCTTAATTAGACTATTAGCAAGTTAATATCAAGATTAAGATATTGACATCTTAAAATCTTTGAAACTTATTATAATCGAGAGTTAGCACAATTCTTTTTACTCTCGGTATTTACGATTGTGCCTCTACAAAGTTACATTTACAATAAATCTACTATTCATGCTTATTACGAATAATCTGCTTTATTTCTACTACAAGTGTTAATACTTTATATATCTTTTATAACATGATGCACAATAAACAAACAGACAACTAGGCAGTTGATGTTTAGATATTTTAAACAAGCGTTTAAAAATGAAATGTGCAGACAATTTAAAAGACAATAACAGCAAAAATGAGAACCCGAAGTTTTACCGTTTTGTCGGTGGCAAAATATTTTGCCGCTGGAGTTTTAAACCAGATTCTAGGGTGCAGCAGTCTCATAAAATGAAACAGTTCGATAACCACATGCTAGTAGTTATGCTGTTGCTTAAAAGCTTCTAAAAACAACAAGTACTTTTATTGCATTCAGTTCGACTTAAATTTCTAACTACTACTGCTACTGCCCATTTAACTGCTGCTCCTCCTCCACCTAAAACTTTACTGCTGCTGCAGGTAAATAATCTACCTTTACAGTAACAACTACTATTTAATTCTACCTCTAATTTGAGTAATACCACCACCACCACCACCACCACCACTAAAACACCAAGTACAACTCCCAGTGCTGCTGCTTCTGTTACGACTTGCAATACGCTTCTTCAGCCCTTTCTGCTAAGTAGCTTCCGCTACTGTTAACACCCTTACCAACGACCTACTCACCCACAATATTTCTACTATGTAGTTATGATATGCCGAAACCGCAATACGTTACCAGTCTATTTTTATTATTTGCGCCTGCGAATGATGATGATCCATTGGTGATTAATATATAAATGATGATAAAGCTGATGTTCGAAGTGGTCAAATCTTCAGGAGGATGAAAATAGTAAGGAAAAGAAGACAATGATGACGAAAAGTGATACAAAAAATTGGAAAATCATGGTGATGATGATGACGACGACGACGACGACGACGAAGAAGAAGATGATGATGATGATGGTGGTGGTGGTGGTGGTGGTGATAGGATTGGAAAGAGTATGATGAGCACGATTACGTGTCAATTGGCGTCATATTTAAATATATTTGTTTGATGTGATTACTAAAATATAAAATAATGGGCGCTGGTTTAGTTGTGTTTTATTTGATTATCAAGTTGATTTGCCTGAAATTCGACTCCTGGCTTAAAATTGTAGTGCCGATTGGCGCTGTGTTGTAGTGCCGATTGGCGCTGTGTTGGATTTGATTTGTCTTGAGAAAGACCGCTTGGCTTAAAAGTTAGTGCCGATTGGCGCTGTATTACATTGGATATGATTGATTTCAATTATCAGAGTAACGATTTGGCCGAGAACTCGCCATAAGGCGTAAAATTGAAGTGCCGATGGGCGCTGTAGTGCCGATTGGCGCTGTGTTTTAGTGCCTATTGGCGCTGTGTTAGATTTGATTTGTCTAAAGAAATAGTAGCCGTTTGGCTTAACAGTTAGTGCCGATTGGCGCTGTATTGAATTGGATATGATTGATTTGATTTATCAGTGTAACGATTTGACTGAGAACTCGCCACGTGGCGTGAAATGGAAGTGCCGATTGGCGCTGTGTTGGAATGGAATTGTTTTTGTGGAAGTCTAGCCATTTGGCTTGAAACTGTGTGCCAATTTGCGCTGCATTAATTGTGTTTAGCTTGATTATCAGGGTAACGATTTGACTGAGAACTCGCCACGTGGCGTAAAATTGACGTGCCGACCGCACCGTATTGCCGATTGGCGCTGTGTTGAAACGGAATTGTTTTTGTGGAAGACTAGCCATTTGGCTTCAAATTGAGTGCCACTTGGCGCTGCATTAATTGTGTTTAGCTTGATTATCAGGGTAGGGGAGACGAGGTTAGTCCGGCCCCGGGGTATGTTCGGCACATAACATTTTAAGTGCAAAAATTAAGATTCAGAGCGCGCGTTGATAATGTAATATCTCTTATGACAAAATTAATGTTCTATGTACATACTGGCGACTATATTAACCCAATTCTCGATTTTGTGAAGGAAAATTGGCTTTTTTGACCGTTAAGTAAATTTTTCACAAATATTTTAATTTTTATTTGCCATGAGGCGCTTCAAAATGACTGATATGTGACGTCATCGACGTAAACAACTTTTTGAACGCGTTACGTTAAAAAATAAGTTTTAAAATAAATTAAAAGAAATTTGCATCCTATTTTAAGTGAATTCGCATTAATTTGATTCTCCATTAAAAATCACACACTTTGATATAAAATTCATTGAAATCGGATAATAATCTGCGAAAATATTCAAGATGGAACTGTTCAGTTCAGAGACTTCTTTGTCGTGAAACAAATTTTAGAGAAGATGAACAGCGGGGATCTTGTAAGATCATCAATCCTGCCAGATACTTCAGCTTGGTCAGATAATAATGTCAACATAAACGATGTGATAGTTGAAGAACGGCAATACGACCTGAACGAAGAGAAATCGTTGCAAAAGAAGCTAGCGGCAACAAACAGAGACGATGTTGTAATTTATGAAACAGGGGGAGGACTAAGGATTGTGCTGAGTTCTGGTATGTACGAACTGTTAAAAATTTCTGTTGACACTTTCTATACATCAAACGAGTTGAAATATAAATGTCAAAAAATCCCAGTTCACGATAAACAAGGAAATCTGGTGGAAACCAAGTACAAGCTTTCATGCGGCAGACAGAGTGTATATACACTTAATATGTATCACACAAAAAGTTCTTGTCTTATTAACGGAAAGCAATCCCAGCAGTTCACGGAGGATGACTTACCACAAATCCTAAAATCTATTGATAGAAAGCTTTTAGAAAGTAACACTACTGTAAGCGAAGTCAATTATGCTATTCAACAGCTTTTGCGTCATTGTTCAAACACTTCCGCTTCCGGAACTACCAACGATGATGCACCTTCATCGCGTGATGATGAATTGACTGCTTTACATGAAGCCGTTGAAAATGTGAGAAAAATGAAACAAAAAAGACCTTCTACATCTTGTGAAGAGGACTCCAGAAATGATTTGCTAAAAGACTTTATGAAGACAATATCAGATAATATACTCGAAATTCGACGAGAACTTCAATCACATATGACCCAAACATTAACACAAATAGGAGAGATCAAGGATGCAGTAAGCAGTCTGAAGAAACAATATCAATTATACTCTCGTGATGTGACAACTTCAGTAGAAGAAGTAAAGGAAAGTACTCACGAAATACAACATCAGCTTAATTCAGTAAATGAAAGTGTACTGCGAAAGTTACAATCTGTGACCGATACTATCAAACTTCAGATCTCAACACAAATGCCGAAGCAGAAAGAACATTCGCATCCTGTTTTAAAACCATCACCTGAGAAGATTCCCCAGAGTACCCCTCAAGAAAATTTGAAGACAGAATGCCTGTCTAGAAATAAAATCATGGATCAAAGGCAACGCGACATAGATGGAACATTACTGAAACGACAATTTGGTAAAGACAAAACATTAATTATCGGTGACTCCCTCATGCGAGGTATACAAAAGCGTGGGCTAGCGAAAGACGTAGAAATAAAGACCATGCCAGGAGCCAAGTTAGATGAAGTGACTAGGCGTTTGATGGAATATGATTTAGCAAATTTCCCCAACATAATTATCTACATTGGTGGAAATGACGTAGCGTCAGGAAAAAGCGTAACGCGGTTTCGCGCAGAATTAGCTGAAACAACGACGTTGCTACAAGAGAAAGGCTGTGTAGTTTGCATTTGCAATGTCTGCCCAAGAAGAGATGTTGATGTTCAACCCCTGAATGATGCCATAGCAGAAGTATGTAAAATCACAGCTGCTACCTATATAAATGTCAGCAGTGCATTTATTTACGCAGATGGAACCACGGCGATCCATTACTATAATCAAGATGGCATCCATCTTAACGAAAGAGGGACCAGAACACTTGTATCACGAATTAACAAAGGAAAAGAGATCATCAAGCACAAGCAAGATCAATTCAGTAGAGATGCAGTGCCACAAGAATCCAGGGACTTCCATGAACATACTTGGCGTATGAGACCTGAACGACGGAAATGGCCAAGACGAAGGAGTAATACATGTTCATATTGTGGAAGGAACAATCATGTTTCACAAAACTGTTACCGTGCACAGCGATGGTAGGAATTCAATGACAGACACTCCCAACAACTGGTTTGTAATAACAAATTTACCCATCTAGCAACATTGTGTCAATGTAATTTTCTTTATTGCAAATGTAATCTTTATGAAATATCAAACATTGACAAACAAACCAGTCAAAATACTTTATTACATGACAAAAATTTAAATAATAGCTCTGATACACTGGAAACTAGTACTAGTACTGACGAATCAAGCAACGTTGACATTAAAACAAGAGGATTATTACCATTGTATAACCAATGTAATTTTAATGACAATTCAGTTGCCGATAATGATAACAATTTCAAAATATCTGATAAAACTATTTTCAACACTAAAAACAATACGAAACTTAATGCCACCCATGTTAAAAAAGAAATTGACTCACCTGGTCTACCATATTCGCTACCAGTCTTACCTTTGTCAGCAACTGATTGCGCATTGAAATTTTCTTTCAATAAAAAAGGTATACACATTGGTAGTATTAATGTGCAACATTTATTGCCTAAATTAGATGAAGTTAAAATTTTACTTAATGACACAATTTCTGTCGATATTTTAGGTCTATGTGAAACATTTTTATCAGAAAATATCTTAAATTCGGATTTGCATGTTAACGGTTTTACTTTCGAAAGGAAAGACAGAATCTTAAAATCTGGTGGAGGAATTCTTGTGTATATAAATGAAACTATACCATATGTGAGACGCTTTGATATTGAAGACGAAAATCTCGAAAGCGTATGGCTAGAAATCAAATTTCCTAATAGTGAACCATTCTTAACTAATTTTGTATACAGACCACCTAATTCCCCTCAGACCTGGATAGATATTTATGAAAGGCAGCTGTCAAAAGCTGACTCATTTAGCCATGAATTTTATATGCTCGGCGATTTAAATATTAATTTTACGCCACCAAATATTTTTAGTAACAAGAAATGGGAACAGCTTATTTGTGATTTCGGGCTATCTCAATTAATAAGTACCCCTACTAGGGTAACTAAATCTTCTTCAACAATTATTGATCATATTTATGCTACATCTCCCGATCTTATACCTGAGGTTTTAGTACCGCAGGTTGGTTTAAGTGACCACTTCCCAGTCTTATTCACATTGATATTTAAAAATGATGTTAAAAGTGTAGAAAAACATAAAACTATAACTTACCGATCGTTTACAAATTTTAACGAGTCAAACTTCCTCGAAGACCTTAATCTATCCAATTTAGGAAATATAGAATATTTTATTAACCCAAATGAATCTTTAAATTGTTTGTATGATATCTTAAATAATGTTTTGTCAAAACATGCACCACTTAAATCAAAACGTGTAAAGCGATTACGCCAACCTGGTTGGTATAATGATGAAATTAAGCAAGCCAGAAAAAAGCGTGATAGGTACAAAAATTGCAAAGACTGGGAAAACTACAACATCTGGCGAAATAAATGTAACTCGTTTATAAAAGTGAACAAAAAATCATACATTAACAAAGCCGTTCAAGATCGCAAAGATCCCAAATTCCTTTGGGATAGTATAAATTGTTGTTTAAATAATGGTGATTCATCTTATTCCCGCCACTACTTACCATCTATGTTGCGTATAGATGATGACATCATAACAGGGAATGAAAACATTCTAAATGCACTAAATGATCATTTCGTAAGTATATCTAAATGTTTAACAAAAAACGAAATTAAGAAAGAAAATTTTCAACACCTTAGTGTTTATTTAAATGAAAAACTGAAACACAAATGTTTTAACATTGAACTTATAACTCCCTTTGAAGTAAGTAAAATAATTGAAAAACTTGATATTAATAAATCTACAGGCTTAGACTACTTAGGGCCATATATTATCAAATTATGTAAAGATTATATATCTGTACCCATAGCTTCAATTATAAACAGCAGTATTGTGCAAGGTATTTTTCCAGATCAACTTAAACTTGCTAATGTTATTCCTATACACAAAGGGGGAAGTAAGGAAGATGCGAATAATTATAGACCTATTTCTATCTTGCCAACTTTATCAAAGATTTTTGAAAGGCATATTGCAAATCAGTTATATATATTTTTTCAACAAACGAATATAATTTATGAGTATCAGTCGGGGTTTAGAAAACAACACTCCTGCCAAACTGCATTGGTGAAAATAATAGATTCTTGGCTAAAGGAAATTGATTCAGGGAAAATGATTGGAACAATATTTTTAGATTTTAAAAAAGCTTTTGATCTAGTTGACCATGACATCCTTCTTTATAAATTAAAACTATATCACTTCTCAAATAACGCTATAACTTTTTTCAGATCATACCTCTCAGACAGAAAACAGTTAATTAAAAATGGTGAAATACGATCACAAACTCGTCATATTATTTCTGGTGTACCCCAGGGCTCAATCATAGGCCCCCTTTTATTTTTATTATACGTAAATGATTTACCGCTAAAAATTACATCATGGGTCGATATGTATGCTGATGACGCAACTATACACGCATCCGACTGCAAACTAGAAGTAGTACAAATGAAACTACAGTTAAGTTTAAACGAAACTCAAAAATGGTGTTCAATAAATAACATGATCATAAACCCAATCAAAACAACATGTATGATCATTGATTCGAAGCAAAGGATCAATAATAACCATGAACTCAAATTATCTGTTGGGAATAAATTGCTTCAAAATGTAAAATCACAAAAATTACTAGGCGTCTATATTGACAACTGTCTTAACTGGAGTACACATATAAATCAAACTTGTAAGAAACTTTCATCAAAATTATTTTTACTTAAACGAATATCATTCTTTCTAACAATGGAAATGAAACAACTCTTCTATAATGCATATATTGCATCTACTTTTGAATATGGTTGTATTGTTTGGAGTAACGGTAACCGTCGCGACTTAAATAGAATATACAAAATTCAAAAAAGAGCAGCAAGAATAATTCTTAAAAAACCTGTTCGCACACCTACGAAAGATCTTTTTCATATCCTAAAATGGCTTTCTTTTGAATCAAGATGTAAATATCACACTGCACTATTGGTCTACAAATCTATACATAATTTGGTTCCAAAATACATCACTGACCTTGTAAAAGTATCTAATAACCCTCGGTATAACTTGCGATCTTCTTCTAGAACTGATATTGAACACTTAAAATGTAAAACTAACTTAATTAAAAAATGTTTCAGCTATACAGGTATGAGCGTATGGAATGGTATCCCTTATGAAATTAGATCTGTCTCTTCCATATATTTATTCAAAAAACATTTAAAAACTTACTTGATTGAAATACAACTTCTTTAAAGTGTTATTACTTTTGTATTTGTATATAGCTTTTCACATAATTTTACATGATGTGTAATCGAAATTTGCCTATAGCATGTATACTGTATATGATAAATTGTGTCTGTCTTTTAGAATTGATGTTTTATATGTTGTTATATATGTTTTTCGTTTATCTATTTTAGAAGGCCTCATTGTAAATAAGCAATTTCTTCATTTGACCAACTTTTTATACTAGCAAATATTATATTTGTTTGTATTATTTTGTTGTCATAGATTTTGTCTTAATGAGTTACCTTCTTAAAATAAAGAGATTATTATTATTATTATTATTAAACCTCTACCTGCAAAATGCCCTAAAAACTGTATCTGCATCACTCCTGTAGTCATGTCGGTGGTTTATGTATATCAGCACATACATGCACCGCATAAAAGTCAAAATATAATAAAACAAAACTAAATAATTTCTTTGTTAATAATGAAAACAATTGCTTTAATCATGTAGTTTCCAATCCATTAAGAAAGGGTGTCAGATCATTTAATGTTTCACATAATTAAACTTAATTACATGTAAATCAAATATTTGTTTAGTATACCTAATTTTGATTTTTTCCACGACCTTAAAAAATACTCTGTATTCGGAAATTGCAGAAAACACAAGGCAAATCGCCCAGGAGAAATCGAAAATGCCACTCTCCAAACGCCTAATAAGAGACTATTAAACTGCAAACGACATTTACAAGACAGTTGCATTGAAAAACATCCATGCATGCATAAATAAATTACGCACGCTGTCATTACTGAAATGTTTTCTTTGCCTCAGATTCTCATTTTTTAAATTTTTTGTGATGTCTTATTGAAATTCGTCAATTTATAAGCCCATGCTATATTTTCCTCTACTTTTTGACTGCGTGGGGGCTGTGTTTTCTTGGTGTGTCAGATCCGGATATGCATGTTTCACCCTAGCTGTATTTGATTTGTTTTTCAGCCCTCATTTAATTTGTTAACATGATAAATTCACGAATCTAAACTTAACAAAATTTCGATTCTATATCAAAATCATCTTCAACTGTTTATCAGATAAAGTTATTTATAACTGAAACAAACATTAAAATTAAATCACCTGGGTTTAATAAGATTTTCCAGGTCTAGTTTCATAAGGATAAGTAATATATTTAAAAAAAATTTTTAATAACAAACTTCTGGCAGTCTTAATAATATAAGTTTTATAAGTCTAAGATTATTTAATTGATTTTTTTTTCTAAAATTAAACGTTATCTTATGAAGACCTAGTTTGGAAACGCGTTGTTAACAAATTGTTTAAAATACACAATTTTCTCTTAAACCCATAGTTTCAACTCTTAAACTATATGTTTAACAATTAAACCCTGGGTTTAAGTCTGTTAAACTATGGGTTTAAAAGTAAAACCTTTGGTTTTAATAATTATTATGCTAATCGCATGCAATATTTGTCCATAACAGCTGTTTATTTTTACATTCCTATAATCACATTTCTGAATTACTGAAACGAAGTCAGATAGAAAACATGTCACGCGAGAAAAAAAAGTATTTGACAAGTGATATATATTAAATAAATTGGATGAACAATATCCAAATCTTAAATGGCTGAGATATTGAAACAACCCATTTTGAACTTGTCGTAATATTAAAACATAATAAATTTAAGGAGTACTTTTAACATACATTAATATCGTGCTCAGCGACATTAAAACGACGTAACTGATACATTGTAACAGCACAAATGTTATAGTAATTATATGTTCCTAAATAGTTTATTCTTAAGTTAGTTATGTTGAAGGAATAACGTTGTTTCTTTGCGACTTTTCAAAAGTTGCCCAAACTTTCTTTATTTCCTTTTAAAAAAATGCCTTACAGAAAAGAATGTTTGTAATAGAGTTGTTCTAAATTTCTGGATAGTCCTAGGGGTTGGAATTAAGCAGTTAGTTGGTTAGTCCGAAAAGGGACATTTAACTGCTAATTTAAAGGCTACATCTGTTTAAAAATAAAAACGATCATTGCAGTGCTGCTGTTGCTGTTAATGTTGATCTCTTAAGGTTGTTACTTAGGATGATGACAAGTATGATTACAGTGTTGATATTTAGTGGCTTGTTGTTGTTCATGATGATGATAATGACTACGACGATAACGACGACGATGATGATAATAACGATTTCGATGGTGATGATGATAAAAAAGCAATAATTCATTTAATGCGACGCCATTAAAATAACATTTAAAAATCTTGCTTTCTTCTTAAAAAGAAACATGAAAAAATAAATACAGGAAATTAAGAAACTACAAGGTAATATCGCAAACAAAAATAATTCTACGAGAAAATTCTACCAACACTACGTGTATTTGAACATAGTTAATATATTTGACCTCTTTCTTCTGAAACAACCATTTGTCAAAGCGGATTAGGAATACGTTGTAATGCCAAATCGCCAGATGGAGAACTTCTTTTGATAAATCTTTTTCAATTATAAATTGTTCTCTGTATACACTAGAAACGACTGGAACACTCGTTCTAAAGTAATTACTGTTTATTGTGGAATCATTCTCGCGTACATGTGGTAACATTATATTTTGCGAGTTTTTACGCATTTCGCGCTTTGGTAAACGCGCGACTTAAAACATCAGATAATTTATACCATGCAATAATATGTTTATTTGGAAAAATACAATTGCGCAAATTAATGCCCGCGTGAATCATTAAAAGGTTTGGCGTGAAAGTTTGTCCCCGCGAAAAACTGATACCACAGTTTATGCGTTAACAATGTAGAACAGACCTGGTTCATATCTAAAATCTGTTTTCGAAAAAAAATGTGTAATCTTTCCCAGAATCATTATATTATTATCAAAACCACTTTGTCTAGATATTTACTCTATTCCAAAAGAAATTGTGAACT
Organism: Corbicula japonica; assembly: GCA_038501625.1. NCBI lineage: Eukaryota > Metazoa > Mollusca > Bivalvia > Venerida > Cyrenidae > Corbicula > Corbicula japonica. The sequence goes on from JAZAYU010000055.1 coordinate 205,600, forward strand.
TTGTTTCCGGTGATTTTTCATAAACTGTTTTATTAATGCCTAAAATGGTTTTTATCAAAATTGAGATTACATCATTTTAATTCTATTGTAAAACTATCTATGATGAAATATAAATTTTGATACCAAATATGTATGCATTAAGAAACTAATCACAACAACTATCCGTAGCTTAACTGTCAGTATTTTTTCTTTCTCTTTTTATTGATTACGGCGGCTCACACTCTAGTGAAGTATGCATCTTTACTGAAATGTTAAGTTGTCTTTGTTTTCAAGTATTTTGCGTGTTAGGTGCTAAATCAAATGTCCGACAGCATACTTAGTTGAATTTATAGTTTGTAATAACATCGTATACACTGTGTATCTGCAAAGGTACAGGCCAACGTATATGATGTGGGAAACGCGAGCAAAACGTTAAGTTAAGGCCGACTTACACAAAATTGTTCGTATGGGTTAAAGTCAAAGCAACATGGCGGTGTTCGTATAGTCTAAGTACTAGATAAAATATGGTTTTTCCTTATAGACTGAGGTCCAGCACAAATTAAGTTGTAAGTAAAAGCGAAAAAAATTAATTGTCCTTTAGTCTTAGGAAACGAACAATCGTAAAGCTATTTATTTAAGCTTAGAACCAATCGATATGAGATTTCCGTACAGACGTATAAATTATTTTATGTTTAAGGCTTCAGACGAATTTACACAAATTCTCATGTCCCACTGACGTAAAGTTTAATGTATATAATAAAGTTTATCTTATATTTGCTATGTCTTCATTATGCAAAATGCAAACTGCAGATCAACTATATTACGTCTGAATAACGATTCAAAGATTACATTGTAATACAATAAACAGCAAAAGCAAACCTAAAACAAAAACAAAAAAATCAATTCAGCAAAAACAATATGTACGTTCAAGTTTTAATGAACATGATATTGTACACTGTTGTTTTTGGGCTTAGAACTCGGTGATTATCCATTGGCGATGTACTGGCACATGCACAGATATGTATGCATTGATTAAGCTATATCCAATAATTATAATCAATATAAATCATCAAATTAATCATCTTAGTTATTAGTTTCATCCCTTTATTTTAATATGCTAATTTCAAACCATGCAGAATGTCAATGGTGACTGCATAACTACATACTTGAACTATACGTTTTGGGAGATACGGTTGGTACCTGTATTTACTATTTCTCTTGCATGGTTGGCCAGGCGATGCCTTCGAAATTGTATGGCTTTGGGGTAATCTATTCATTTTATATTATAAAGTCATGCTTATTAAAAAAAAACACAGTGTTATGATTGCATTCATTCAAATTAAAACCCAAATTAACTCATTATGATCCATGTAAATAGATGAAAAGGGAACTTTGAAAGCCACCGACTAATGTGAAAATAATGCACGCTCGGTTTGATTGAGCCTGTTCATGCGTAGTTATGGAAATGCATATTACTGCCCACGCCTCAAAGCCCCGGGTTGAGCGCAAGTCGGAGTAATCAACCTACTTTAATGTAATAACACTGAACATTTTGAATCCCTATGCACTTCGGATTGGTATTCTGGATTTTGAGGTAACCCTATATGGACTGTTTTTCTCTGTCGTAACGTAAAGAGTCTCCCTGTACATTCTGTCAGTGCCGTTATCAATTACTATCTTCAGAGTTCATTAGCCACCTACATGTATTATTGATTCGATCTAGATTGAACTTTAGAGAAAGCTGCCAGTAGCTAGCAACTATTAAACATAAACTGTATGTTCACGATATGCTTTTTTAGCTTGTAGTTGTATTAAGAATGACATTGAAATAGCAATTTTATGAATTGCGTCAGACTTAAGTAACGGTTAAAATCAGCGACGAAAATGTCCTCTTTTTTGGAGTACGGTATGTGCCGACGAGTACCGGGAAATTACTATTTAAATACAAAATTTAGTAAGACGCAGTGATGAAGCCGCATATGACACAGGCAACTGTTCCCAAGGTTATAAAGCTGAGAATGGAAACCAGTCTCAAATCTCATGCATCTGACTAGCTGAAATGGCGACCAGTCGCCATTTCAGCCAATCAGATGCTTGAGATTTGAGACTTGTTTCCAATCTCAGTTTTATAACATTGGGAGCTGTAGAAATACTGAGTAAAAAACCACATTGTGGGATACGGATTTACTTATATTGTTTGTAGTATCATTTTTTTGCGGATAAACGCTATACAATGATAAAATCGTTCATGGGTATATAATAAATTACGATATATGTTTAAAATAACCTTTAAAATCAAACACATGTTCATAATACATTAACAAGTTCATAACAACGTAACACATTAAACACAAAATTACATTTAACACAAATTACTAAAAATGTTCATAATTACATAAAACATTAAAACAAATTAAGACACAAGTTTAAATAACCTAGTAATTATTTAAACACACATTACTACTTCATTGTCATGTTTGTTATAACCTCACACATCAAACGCATATTACTACCAATGTTCATAATAACCTAACTAGATTTTCTGTTAACGAGTCTTTCTTTATTTTCTCTTAAAAAGTCTGAAGATATTGGCCGAAGTACCAGATCTGATCCTATTGACTTTTCGCACAACAAGATAATTTCTTTTATAAACACATGGAAAGTTATTGAAGAACATCTAAAGGATCTAAGCCTCAGCAATTCGCGAGGAAACGTTAACTTAATCGACAATTCCATTAAAAACCTAAGACTAGCCTCGATCGGAATTACACATTCTACCAATTCATGAGAAATCACTAATTGCTTTTACAGACAAGAACACTCTTTGTTTCTGAAAATAGGCGATTTGATAGTTTATTATCAACAGAAATCATTTCCAAAGATAATGTATTTGTCGTTAAAATATTTTATGTCATAAAATTAGTAGCATAAAGCAAATTTCGTATATTATTCAGAATTTAGAGTAATGAGTTTTTCGATTTATTTAAGAGATATCTGATAGTGTTAAGCTTAAATAAACTATTATAATAAAGTATAAAATATATTGTTTATACTGCATAATTAATTACAAACAGCAAGACTTCAATACGCAAGTAAATTAATTGCGGAATGGTATCTGGCTTAGTGTTTATATATATACCTTGCAAATAGATTCTACAGAAACTGAGCGGCAACGAAACCTCTGGCTGGATTTCATTAATACTTTGAAAGTTTTGACGGTAAAACTGTATAAAGAAGTAACAGCTATCGGAAATCTTGTGCTAAGGTGTCTGTTATTCTTGTATAAACGACATCCGTTCCAACGTTCCAATTGTCTTTCGTCTGTACACAGTGGATTGTCGGAGGGAATAAATAACTAATGGATTTTCGGGCAGTCTGAATTGCTTCTTACAGGAATTATTGCCGACAATTGCTATCATATAAGGTCACAAAAATGAAAATGTTTTCCATAACGAAAATACTTCAAGTGATAGTGGTAATATGCTTACTTTGTCTGGCGTGTAACAAATCCAAGGGTAATGAATTGCGAAAACAGAGGTTGACAAAAGTAAATTTTAGAAAAAATTCTTCAGCTGTTAGTTATGCTAGACAGTTGACGAGAACAAATGAAGATACTTTAAAGCATACTTTATGTCAGCGGCAGCACTGTTTTGAAAGTTGGCAAAATTTCCAAAAAATACCATTCATCCAAGGAGACAGAAAATTACGAAAGCAAAGATCATCGATGACCAAACATGGCTCAAAGGAAACTACGATACACTTAACAGCAAAAAATTCTTCAGAACATCTGACAAAAGGTGACATCCACGAAAAACATTTGATTGCTTTAAACGTCGCTCCATTGCTGTCCAGCTCAACAAATCGTTCAGATGATTTTAGAGAAAAGAAAATACAATCTTCGCAGAAAATCGCATCAAACCGAAGTGATGTCAATTTCAGCAGAATTAAGCTCAATTCAGATACGGACATATTAAACGATGTGAGGACAAAAAGAAGTTCAAATGATGAGCAAAGCTTTGTAATAGAATTAAACACTTTACAAGATGTGTACGCATTGCTGAATACTATATTAACTCCTAATTTAACGATGAGTGTAAGAGACAAGAATGGGAGTTCAGAAGCTGAGCGATATTGTTATGAAGTTTTAGAGGCATACTATTCTCAACAAGAATGTAAGTCGTTAATTTTACTATTTTTAACTAATTAAGAGGCGCTCGACTCTCAAATAGTCGTTAGTTGTGTTAACTAATTAAACTAATTACAATAATATTAATAGTTAAAGCTACCTAAAAGGGTGGAATACTACAATGTAAGTCGTGAATTACGAGGCGTAGTACGCGCAACAAGAATATAAGTCGTTATATTTTAACTAATCAACTTATATCGAAGCACTCTACTCTAAAGAAGAATGTAAGTCGTTAGATTTGTTAACTTATTAACTTATTACGACTTTCAATATTTGAAGTTCTCTAATAACAGTTCAGGGTGGAATACTTCATCTCGTTTGTATTAGAGGCACGCCATGGGAAAAGGTACCTTAAGTCATTTTTGTGTCATTTTTGTTGTTACTATATTTAGAAAGAACTTTCAAATTTCTATTATTTTCTCATAACAAAACAGTGATTTTGTTACACATTTTGACAATAAAATGGTATTTTTACCACGAATTGCATAATAATTAATGTCGTCTGCTCAACTTTATGACGTCATTTCAAGGATTGACGTCAACTGTTCGAAGGTACCTTTTCCCGTGACGCGCCCCCAATTATGTGACAATTTATTGCCTATAAATGACTGAAAAGGAGCGATTTTTTCTATAATCATTACATTGGATCAGTTGTTAGTGAATTTTACTTCTTTAGTAACGCTATAACAATTTTGACATTGAACATTACTCACATGTGTATTACACACTTAACTTTGAATGGGCATTTCTAATATTTGAAAAGCTGTAGTTAGCCAACGTACGAGTACGTTGACTACGTAAGAATATTACATCACATTTAATTTGTTTGCAGTTTTTGATTACTTTCGGTTTAAAATGCTGAGAGAATGAGTTGTTGAAGACCCTGATTTCTGGCCATTTTTGATTTGCCCAAGAGTGCCACTTTGCAAATCTCTTGTAGGTTTGGAAAAAGTCGTAAAATCACAGGAGGACCAAATCTTATAATGTAAGTCTATGGGATCCTATTTAGTGGTTTCTGATCTTAAGTCCCCAGTTACACAGACATTCGGTGCCCAATCGGTTGTTTTATTTTAAGTAAGTCGCTGTTTTGATCGGTTGTCGTGCGTTATTTTATTTCTGCTTTTCTGTGTAACCAGAAGTCGGTGATTGACAAGTGTTCATCGGTTAAACAGATATTTATTGGGTTGCTAGTAAACATTAATTCTCTTTTTTTTGTTCTATCGATGGTAAGTATTATTTGATCGGTTGCTTATCGTTGGCCCATCGGATGTATCGGTTGTAGACAGGTTGTCGATCGGTGAAATCGGTTGTAGACAGGTTGTCTATCGGTGATGATCGGTTGTAGACAAGTTGTCGATCGGTTATTTGTAAAATATTTTTACCGATCGAGAATTTTAAACATGTCTTAAAATCTCGATCGGTAATTTTTCAACGACGAAACTCACCTTTCCCCAATAACAATTGATAGGTGGCAAACAGGTGACCAAAAGTTGATATCGGTGGTAAATCCGTTGTCATCGGTTCACTCCATTATTTTGCCAAACAAACTACCGATCGATCATCGATGGCTCTGTGTAACTGGGGTTAAAAGAATGATTTAAGCATGTATTCAGAAAACGTGTCTTCTACACGACCAGTCGTCTCCAACAGAATAATACTTACTTCAATCAATGCGATCTACAAAAACATTGGTAATTCGTTAATAATGCTTTAAATACTGCGGTGTCATTAAATTATGCGGTGATAAATTTTCGAGTTGAAGCCGCAAATGATGTTTTTGTTCGGGCAAATATTCTCCTAAGATAAACTGTACCATGTTGAATTTTCGCTGAGATTTTTAAAGGCTGCTACTTCGTTTTACCCAAAATTCAACAATTCAGTTGCATCGTGAGATTGCTCGAATGTAAAGTTGAATCGAGGTCAAAATATATTGCAGCAAATGATAAATAAGTATCTATAGTTCTAATGTATGTCCTTTTTAAATTTAGCAAGACATTTAAGTAAATCTCTTAATTACATGTATGCGTGATTACGCATGGTAAGTGCTGAAAAATTTTTAAGAAGAGTGTAAAATTGTTTTACCGAGCATGTATTTAAAGTGAGCCAACAATCTATAAGTTTTAATCCCGAATCATAAGGAAAAATCCTAAGTAATACAAGCCTATAACCCTCATAAGACCGCCCCTAATTTTAGACCACCTCGATAATAATACCTCTTTTTCAGTTTCCCTTTGAACAAGTTTGCCCTATTTTTCGATACCCTGAAATTAAGACCACCTCACTATTAGGACCAAATTCTGTCTAGTTCCAGATGTAATCGTTACTGAAGGGTTTCACTGTATATTTTTGATATTATTTTGTCATTTGTTTTCTGCAGGTGAAAATTTTAACACACATATATTGTAGACCAATGAAGAATAAAATTAAAATATATATTTTTACGCAGCTCCATTAAAAGCCTGAAAAGGTATATCTTTTGCATTATACAGACGAGCTCTACCCAAATACATAACACATTTTATTAAAAACAAAGTTTGAAGTTATTTTAGATAATATTTAAATGTAGATAAAATTGTGGGTGGGATATTTTGACACGCCAAGAAAAACGAAAACAATTAAATACAACTAATTAATTTTAAAAAATAGCCTATACCGAATCTCGAATATAATTTTACAGATAACAAACCTCTTAATTAAAACAGCTTTAGGCGTTGTAGAAATATCATAGTGACTTCTTCATGACTTGAATACATATGTCCAGACAGATCTAGTTCAAAAAGCAGCCTGGATATATATGATTTTTTTTTAATTTTCGTTTAGATTAATGTTACCTTTGATTGTACACTATTTTAAAAATAAAAACGTTAAAATCTTTATACAACATATCAGACATCCTTATTTTCAAACAAAAGTTCCTTGCGCGAAATACGGGAATATTTAACCAGCGCGAAATTAAAGCACAGTATGCAATCTATTGTCAAGACGTGTCTGTCCTGAGCAGATTAATTGCATATAATCAGAAAAGCCACATACAAAAGAACGAACTTTTCAAAGGGAATTTCACAGTCTACCGCTCAAATCAATTTGTTAATGTAGCTTAGCACCAGGTACTAATTTTTTTGTTTCGCAATGGTTAGATTTGAGTTTTTATCATTTCCACAGACACTGGAACTACACTTATTTTACCATACATTTCTGAGAAAACACAGAAACTAAGAATTATACGTAGCAATCAAATGATCACCAGCTGTGTCAAAAAAGACTTAACATGTTCAATTCGAAAAGTTCCTGGATTTACATAAATCAGAATTAGAGACCAGAAGCAGGTCAGGATATTAGCAAGAACGTGTGCCCCTCTGATACAGCATTTGGCGATTTTTAGTAAAGTTCTCAGTTTTAAGGATTTTCAAAACACAAACAATGTTTCTTATATTTATAATGACTTATTTATTTTGTCATTGGTGCGAAAAAACGAAAAAAGCACTGTTCCGTATTCATATTGCACCAAATGTGTTTTTTCCAAAGTTTATTTCAGACGTGTATATAAAAATATGTACAGGTTCGATTCCTATCGTAAGCTTTTAATAATTATTTAACATCAGCTTAGCTAGGCGCTGTCGCCGTACGGGCTCACGCCTCGGTAGGGGCTATTTCATGTTAAAATCATAAGTTTTGCTAAAATATGAAGGTGAAATATGCATATCAGGAATCGCCACATTCAGAAAAAACAACCTCCTCACACAGTCAAGAAGAAGAGAGACACTTTCCCCAACAGATTCTCATCACAAAACAAGTACAAGTTGTCTTGGTGAAAAAACTCCAACCCACTTATCGGCCTAACCAGGGTCTGTTTAATATTGATTAAATAGACCCTGGCCTAACAATGTTGCATGCAAAAGCACACAAACATATAAAACATATAAGAAGCTAAGAGCATTGCAAAGCCGAAGGGGCGGGTACTCAATGATCCTACCGAGACCAGAGCTCCTGGAGTAAAATCAGCAAGAACACGATGACAGGGATAAAAAAAACAACACATCGAGCTTCTAGGTTCTTTTAAGAAACGATTTCCCCATAAACCTTCATAAACTCTTAAACCCCTGCCACCGTCGTGCAACCGAAGAGGTAAGCATAATGATCAACTGTAGAAGGGTTTATCACCAGGCCTGCAGAGCGCTGTAAAATATCATGTTGGTAACCTTTCTTTTAAAATTTACAGATGGGTTCAATATGCTTTAACTACGTTGCATGAACGAGTAAATCTTTGCGCATACAAATTTTCACGTAAAAACAAGGCCGAACATATTCGCGAATATTTATTTTCGATTTTTTTTAATATTTGAATAACATTACTCACAAAACATCTCTAACATCAGCGGCATTACGTTTCGCAGTGACGCTTGTCATGTTTTCTCATGATAAGTTTGTTCGTTTAAATGTACTGGTTTTTATATTTTGGGAAATAAATTATTTTATTTTCAGAAGTTTATGTAGGACTAAAATATCAAATGTTTGTTGTAAATGAAAAAACCAATGTAAGACAAAAATATCCAAAACGAAATCCTGCAGAATTATTCGCGCTCCAGGCCGTACTAAAATGTAACGAAAATTAATGAGTACTGAATGTTTGTTAGTTTACAATATATCCCTGTGCAATATCAGCTTGACGACATGAAATGCTGACAAATGTAGACCCTTACCGACATAAACAGTCGAGATGCACATAATAATCCGAATACATAACGCCAAAATACAGCACATCCCGCATTGAAATTCTATTTTCCAGCTAACCATTTTCTGCCCATGAAAATGCAATTATAAATCAAAGTACAAGGTAACTTATTTTATTTAATAACTGATGTTTTATATTCATTATGGCTCATAGGGGATTTCTCGAAATTAAAGTCTGCATTTAATATTAAAATTATAGTGGTTTGATTTAAGGTTCCTTCAGACTGCAATTTTCTCTCTGAAGATTTATGAACTTTCTGCATGAACTTATTTTAACCTTAAAGCCTTATTACATGCAATTAGTTAATAGTAAAAGCAGAAAAGATCTTTTGGAGTTAATTTAGGTTATTCGATGAGAAGAAAATCAACGTCACTAAGCCTGACCTTGAAATATATTACTATGCAAACATTGAAAATAGTTAGAAAGCTTTTTATATTTCCCCGGCAAAGGTATATTCTATGGAGCCATCATGAAATATATAATATATACGCTGGAAATTTAGCCGGTATGGCGACAGAGCCTATCCACATAATTCGCTACCGACAGAGCTGGCCGAGAAAACTGACCACTTTCTACATACAGTACTGTGAACGTGTAAGGTTACAAACGAAACGCACGATATACGGACGCGCGATACACGATAGACGGACGCATGATACGCGATAGACGGATGCACTATACACGTTAGACGCACGAAACACGATACTACCTATTAATGTAATTTGTGTACGAGATTTCTTAATATTTTAAAATTTGAAAATGCTATCAAAATATAAGATGATTGGTTGAAATTAAATAACATAAATTTGCATAAGCAAGTAAATTATTCACGTTGCATGATAAAATTAGAAACGCTTGATACACGATATACGGACGCACGATGCACGTAAGACGGACACACGATACACGTTAGACGGACGCACAATACACTATAGACGGACGCAAATATAATATGTAAGAGAACTGGCGTCCACTGATTATATTTGTCATGGACTTGCCGAAAGCACTCCGACCACATCAAACACAAAGCAACCTTGTTTTGTTTTCATCGTTAAAGTTCAAATATATACTATGTCTCCGCGAACTTTCTATCACGCGAAAAGACGACTGTCATGATGTCTGGTACTACCGCAATAGGATATAATTAAATTAACACAGGCAATCAAATCTTCAGTCTGCTGCTACTTCTGTCAAACAATAAATACTAAGAATGCAAATCAATCGTTTATTTTCTCATCTGTAGTGATATCTGCAGAGTCGTAAGATATATATAATAACTATTTGTCTTTATATCATCCATACGACTGCGATTTGATCAGCGAATAGCAGCAAAATAAACAATAAAAACGCATACATGTAAGATATCTATTTATTTTGGTTTCTTAGTTTTCAAATTCGTCTTATTATGAAGTAATGGTTTCTGGGGATTGGGCTCTGAAGATGAATAATTCTACATAAATTTTGAAAGTAATCGAACACGACAATGATGAAAATATTGCTGGCTGGGTTTAAATAAGACGACTCATTGGTAGCAATTGAAATGCAAAATGCAGTTTAAGTCGCCTAGCTCTGGACTCAGCGCAATTCAGTATCTACACAAGAAGACGGTATAAGTTTTCATTCATCGTTAACAGCGATGTACATACAACTATGAACATGGGACAATGTTTAAAAACTGACAGATAAGCATCTTTTTACACTAAAAAAGTTCAGAACAATCTGACAGATGGACTTTCATCTATTTCAAGGTACATGTCAATATCACTCTATTAACCTTCACCTCTGCGTTCTCTTCATAAATATTCTTGTGGATGAGATTTTACAAAACCAATGTATTTTTTAAACTAACTTATTTTTTTATTAAAGCAAATCGATATAATACACTAGTTGGGAAATACCTTTTTAGCAATTGCATTTTCGAAATAAATCTTGGTATCGGAGATAAACCTTGCGAAAGATTTTCTTAATGTTAGTACCGATACCCCTGATTTAAACAGACTTAAACTGTTATGCAAAGGTAACATTATTTGAAATATTTAACACTTTTGGTAGCTCTTAAAAAGCAAACAACCGAAAGGTCTTGTTTAAATTACAATATACAGTTGTCAAATGTCAGCAGACGCTATGGTAATCCTCTCGAAGCATTGTCTCGACAAATTGCTTAATATAATTACGTCACTCTTACACGACTAAAGAACGATACCCTTATAATACAGATAAAGGCAAAGAAATGGCATTTGAAGAAAAAAACATAACGTTCGGACGTGGTATTTATATGTCGGCTATGCAGAAGTCATTTAAACTGATTCTTTGTCAAAACCAATTATCGTTAACTGAGAACATTCAAAAAGCTGCCACTATCTTAGTAAAAAATCGGTTATTATAATAAGTAATTTGAGTTATTGAATGAAATGTTTTTAAAACCTTAACCTCAAAGAAAACACTTTCTTTTTTCTATAGCGATTAGCGGTAGCGAACTCGGGAATAGTGTAAAGACCGATCAATTAATGCCCTTAGGACCAGCTCATCGTCATTGTATCAAATGCTTAGAGTCAATCCCGCTTCCATCTAAGACCGACGTGGAATTCACCAGCATTGTCATTTATCCTATTTATATATAAATAGAAACTAATGTTTTATGGTCAGTTATACCGCAATACATGTAACTGCTAATTTAAATCAAGGGGTTCTTCACGTTGAGATCGTTTTCCTACTTATCCGAACCATATATTAAGAGAGGATTTATTCTTGTATATCTGTGATATCAAGTATATGTCAGATACAGAAGTTATTTCCGGATATGTCTTCAAGGGTTTTTCTTTTCAAGCGCCAGCCACGCGAAATGGTGATCCGTTATATTTAATAAAATAAAACTGTATGTCATAAGATTGCGTTGGTGCACTGTATTTTATTCCCAGCTTAATGTTTAGTAACAGATGACGGGTTTGGGGGAGGTTGGGGCATATTTTATATCTCTAGAACTTGCAATAATCGTCGGACATTAAACGTTATTTATTCGTTATTGGTTTTTAAATTAAATTGTTTTTCTTGGTTTTACACGGAATGTTTGCTAATAAGCCTAATACACTTGGGTCAGCAAACACTCTCATCGTCGCCATAGACAAGGACCTTGTTTATTATAAAAGGACAATTGAAGCACATGTTCTGAATGGACTTCATTCGTAATAACAAGGTTGTTTCTAGTTCAAGATAATGAAAAGTATGCGTGATTGACAATGTCATTTGTGATCATATTATTTTCAAAACATTTGCAATTTATAACAACTGTATTCAATATATCATCGTGATATGTATGTCAGTTTCTGATTATTCTACTAACAATCCTGGCAAGCAATATAGTTTTATTTTTCTTGCGTTTTCGTCGCATAAGATACTTCACGAACTCTTGCAAACAGAAAAAGAACTCAGCACGTCAAAGTGTATCGAGGATCGTAGAGATTAATTTTGTTTTTTTTCTGAGCGCCAGGTATTAAATACGTTATGCTGTTATAATTGCTTTGGTTGAGGCCTGTCAGCAATATTCAAATCACCCAAAAAAATCTGTTAAACTCGCCCTGGAAAGAAAGAGAACCGCAAAATAACAAGTTTTCTGTACTCGTTCAATAGTTTTGCGTGACATGATAGCCCATGTAATGACCTATTGACATATCAAAACGTTTATGCGAACATGATTCAGGTGTTCTGATCTACGAAATTGCAGGAATTGTGCATAGATAAAAAAACCATAAAAACAAACTAAAATATTACAGATAACAAACAGAACACTGCTGCTTGTGCTGTTTCATAAAGATTTATAGAATTGACATAAATCAGTTATTTTGCACTCTGGCGAATTAAGTGAGCGTTTTTATTTTCTCTAGTGGCACCTTGCAAATTTATTATGAGAATAAACACTGCAAAAAGAATAGTACGGAAGTGAATAGAAACAAATACGTTCCATTTAAACAAAATATATTTTAGTTATTTATACTCAACCAATTTAAAGTGCCATCTGGCAGAAATTCGAAAACGAATTGAGTTCTATTTTCCTGAAAAATAAATAATATTATTACAATAAATGATGGATTGTTTGATACTCACAACTGGTAAATAACATCAGGTCCCAAGGTTAAAAAAACTGACCATGGATTAGTCGCCATTTCAGCCAATCAGATGCTTGTGATTATAGAGACTGGTTTTCATGCTCAGTTTTATAACCTTGGGCACAGGTGTGACGATATAACACATCTGCCGTAGAAAAATTCCATAGAAAGAAAATAGATATTACGTTGCTAGAGACTTACTGTCATTACTTGGATTTTGATACGAAAACCCCACGTTGGCTATAACTTAAACTTGTAATTTCTTAATATTTCTTCATCAAATTTCAAATTATATATGACAACACGGTCGTAATGATAACAATTTCTTTATGTTAAGGTCACATTTATGCCCCCTTTTTGTACTTTGGATGTTTTTTACAAAATAATAAGAGGGTGACACAAGTGTTTAACTGAACACCAATCCTGTTTGTATAAGGTATCTTATTTTGGACCAACATATAATAAGTCTATTTACTTTTGTTTACACAGTTATAAAGCTGTCACTCTTTCAGTATTGGGAAAGCTAATTTTGTTGATATTTGTTAATTTCGTTTGATCCAATGACGTTTATGTTTTACGAAAACGTTTATTGCAGTTGGAGATTTACTTTTGAATAAAATCACATATTTTCAAATTAAGCTCATGATATTTTTCACATGACTTTAGAATCATGTGAAAATCTTTTTACAATTTTCCCACACGCAAACAATGCTATTGTGATATTAATAAAATGGTGCTAAAAGGCTAACAAACACGTCACATGAAAACATATTGCAGGCTTTGATATGGGAACCATCTCTATGTAAGGTTGATGACAAAGTGGATATTAAGTATGTTATGTCACTCTTACTCAACTAGTGGACATTTCCCTTATAATACAGATAAAGGCAAAGAAATGGCATTTAATGAAAAGAAACATTAAGACCGGGCGTGGTATTTACGTGATTGTAAGATATGCAAAAATTATTGAAAATCATTGAAACGCATTCTTATTCCTGAAAAGAAATGACATTTAATGAAAAGAAAAACAAAGACCGTACGCGGTATTAACATGTAGATGGTACAGAAATCCTTGAAGCTGATTCTTTGATCCGTCATAGGATTCTTTGTCAAGAAGAACTATCGTGGATTGAGAAGATCGAAAATAGCTGCATTAATATTAGGAAAAATCTGTTAAGAAAATTATGTTGTTGAACATTATGACCTTAACCCCTTAACCTAAAAAAAAATGTATGAAACAATTTCACTTTCTCGGGGATTAACGGTAACGAACTTGGGAATACCGTAACGAACGATCAATTAATGACCTTAGGACCAGCTCACCGTCATTGTATTAAATACATAGAGTAAATCCCGCTTCAATCTAGGGCCGACGTAGCTTTGTCATTTATAAGATTTATATAGAAATAGAAATGGAAAACTAATATTTAATGGTCAGTTATACCGCAATAACTGCTAATTTAAATCATTGAGATATTCACTTTGAGAATCAAACAATATACTAAGAGAGTATTTATTTCTGATATAGTTGTGACATTAAGTTAATGTCAGATATAGAAGTTATTCCCGGATATGTCTTTACGCGTTTGAAGTCACTCTTCTTTTCGAGCGCCAGTTATGCAAAATGGTGATCCCTTGATTTGAAAAGAATAAAAATGTAAGTCATAAGTTTGCCTTGTAGCAATATACATGTATGTTATTCACAACTTAATGTATAGCAGCAGATTACGGGTTTGTGGAGGTTTCGTCATGTTATTTACTTCCGTAACTTGCAAAAATCAGCTGCTTATAATTGTTATTTATTCGTTATTGATTTTTAAATTAAATTATATGTTCTGGGTTTCATCCGGCAAGTTTTCTAAAAATAACTGCATACTTTTGGGTTAGCAAACACTGACCTTATCGCCTTAGACAAGGATTTTGGTTATTGTAAAAGGCCGATTCGAACACATGTTCTGAGAGGAATTTATTCGGAATAACATGGTTGCTCCTATTTCAAAATTAAAATTATGCGTGATTGACAATATCATTTGGGATTATATAATTTTCAAAACATTGCCAATTTATAATGACTGTATTCTATATATCATCATGATATGTATTTCAGTTTTCAATTATTACTCTACTTACAATTCTGGCAAGCAATATAGTTTTTTTCTTGCGTTCTGTCGCATAATATACTAAATGAACTTTTGTAAACAGAAAAAGAACTAAACACGTTAAAGTGTATAGAGGAACGTAGAGATTTATTCAAGAGTTTTTCCTAGCGCTCAGTATAAATTACGTACTGCAATTTATAATTGCTTCGGTGAGGCCTGTTCCCAATATAAAACCAAAATGTGTTGGATATTTGCCAGAATAAATGCATATTTTACTTTACTTTTAACAATGGAATACCTAATCTTTTAGTGGATATTATTCTTATTATTCTCACTTCTTGTCTCTTACTTAACAAGTATTAAAGATTATAAATAGCAAAATTTCTGTGATTTTAGCATTTTATAACTTTAAGGTAATTAAAGACCAATTTAATCCTTTGTATTTCTGCTCCTTATTTTGCATTTTCTCTTGCTAAATTTGTCTTGTTCGTGTTCGTAACAATTTTAATAAGAATACTGGGCTGAATGTGATAAAGCTGAGATTGGAAACCAGTCTCAAATCTGAAGCATCTGATTGACTGAAATGGTGACTGGTCACCATTTCAGCCAATCAGATGCTTCAGATTTGAGACTTGTTTCCATACTCAATTTTATAGCCTTTGGCACAGAGCTTCTGTTGGATTGTGATTGAATACTTGAAAAAAAAAGAAATCATCCACAAATATTTTTTGTTATTCACGTTTTCCATTCGTGTGCAATTTTGCTATTCATTTTACCAAATATTGAACAATCTTAAACTCTCGAAAAAAACCCAGCTAAGATAAGATTTTGTAGATTTTGCTTTTAAATTAGTTGAAGGATTTAAGGTTACCGTAGATGTTATGCATAAGGGATTAACTAGACACCTTATATAAATTTAAAAAACATGAAATGAGTGAATACAATAGAGAAATAACTTAATAAATTCCATTTATTTTGCATATGGCTTAATAAAACACATTTACTGCCAAGTTTCCAAGCAAATTGAAACGAAAAATTTGACAGATGCAAAATACTATCTCTTTTTTATCAATACCCAATCCTCGCGATAAAAAACAACAACAACATTTTATCGAGCCAGCGTACATGTAAAGGCAAACTGTAGTTACGTAAGTTCTTATGGATCATAGCTTTTGCATGTTCGATGTTAGAGGGAAATAAAAAACAAATATAGAGTCATTTACGAGTTTACATTTACCTCAATTCACCATTTAATTGCTCAATCCGAGAATTATGGTAGAGTTGTCTCGTGTTATCTTTATTGTTCATTCCTTTATTAGAACACGCTAAACGACAGTTAATTGACATAAAATTGACACAAAAAAGAAATCAAGCCTACGGATCTGCGTTTTTTGATATTTTGGTTTTCAATAAAACAAATCGGAAAAAATTCTAGTTATTCCGGCATCAAGAAGGTTTAATTATAATTAACTCGTAGGGAAAAAAACTCTGGGGTGGGGGAGGAGAAAGAACCGAGATTCCGGTTCTAAGAGATTTCCAGAATCTGATCTAGGGAGCTTTTTTATTTTAAGGGGCGTATCTTCTTCTGCCATTGCTTACTACAACTCCGTCAGTGTTGTTATCAATTATGCTCTTTAAAAGCCGATTAGCACAATACGTATATCTTTGTATACATCTGCGTAAATACTGAGTTGCGCTCTACCCGAGGCTAGGCGGTGTGGTCAGTAAAATGTGTTTTCATTACTGCCAATGAACATTGCAATCAAACAAAACATGTGATGTGTTGATTTTTGTTCGTGTTAGGTAACACTCAAATGTTATTTATTTATTGGTTTGCAAATAAGTTTAAGATAAGATCTTACACTGGAAGCCAATAATGCATTATTAGCAGTGAAGTTTGTGGTGGGATGATTTTGTCATTATTTTTGGTTTTTCGAGGATTTATGCTTATGCAAATAATGCCTAATAACGCACGACTTGGCAACGCTTCATGAAATCAACGAGTTTGATGCTGCGTAAACATGTTCATTATCTTAAGAATTTAATGCTGATTTATTTATTACATGTCAACCATTAGTCGCAATGTATAGAAGCGAACTATGCCTATCAGAAATCACCACACTAAAAAATCACACCCTCCCCAAGGCGAACGTAGAGGGGAAAAAGAGCATGTATTGATAAGAAATTTAAATCAATTTCAAATAAGACATTAGTACAAAATAATACAGCCTGTACATATCTTCTTGTATCATGCATGTGTTGCTCTTATTCGTCCTGCGTATTCGTGAAGTTATTCTCTCACACAAGAACTGACTACAAAATAAACACGAATTATTTTTCGAATGCCCTCTTTTTGCGTAATGACATCAAAACAGCGTAGCCAAGACGACACCTACTTTTCCGAGATCCGAGTTTGCTCCGATTTATTAGTATGTTTTGGAAGCATTAAATAAAAAGCTGATACTCTTTCTCGTGCAATTTAAAACATGCAAAGACAGAGGGCCGCTAGATAACAAGTTTTCTACTTATTGTTTAATATTTTTTGCATTACGTGACGACGCAAGTCATGTACTGTTGGTATATCACAACTTTTTGGTGAAAATGATTAGGTCATTCTCATCTACGAAAAATGCAGGAATTGTGCACAGATAAAAGCACAAAAATAAACACAGTAAGATTAGCCAGATAACAAACAGACCACTGCTGCTTGCGCTGCATCATACAAATTCATAGAATTGAAATAAATCAGTTATTTTGCCCTCTGACGAATTAAGGCAGTGGTATCATTTTCTCTACTGGCACTTTCCAATAATTATGAGAATAAACACTGCAAAAAGAATCCAGTACGGTAGGTAATAGTAGTAAACAAGTTCTTTTAAAACAAGATCTACTTTATTTATTATCAGGAGACAACTGCAATTTGGCAAACTTAGAAAACGAACATTCAAAACTCTTTCTTAGAATAAAAATTATTTTGCATTTCTGTATTCATTGCAAAGATATATAATGTGCTTAGTTATCTTTATCTTTTCCTTTGTTATGAATTACAGAGTTTAAAGAAGAAGTAAGTGGTTCTTAAACTGTTCACATTTACATGTATTCGAAATAAATCAGTTTCTCCAGTTCTTATGTTTATTAAAACCACAAAACATGCATTAATGAAACATTTGGTCCTCGGTACAATTCTAGAAAATCAACCATTTCCATTTACCACCCTTTCCATTGTAAATGTCGAGTTTTGAATTCCTTTGTTAATTGTTATCCAGTGGCATTTGCTTAGGTCCTGTAGATAAAGATAATGTTCATGAGCAATTTAACTTAAAACCAACGTAGATTACATAATTAAACACTTTTAAATAGTTTCTATTTAAACAAAAATATCTTAATGAGAATAAAGGCATAAAGTGGATACTTATTATATATATTTGATTGTGGATATTTATTTTTGTTCAGTTTGTTCAGTATATTAAAACGAGTTATAGATAATATTTTCTATGTTAAATAACAAGATACAATTGATTCATTTTCATAGACATAAATACGTTTGAAAATGTCGAAATCAAAATTAATCTTAAAGGTGTTTCATTCATGTGCCTAGGGCATTGGAAGAAAAATGTATTTCACAAAATTCACTCAAAACATTGAACGGCACATAAAACTACTTTTTTGAAACGCGTTACATAATTATTAATATAAAAATACAGAGAGGCAGCTTTCTGCGCCTTACATCTAATCGGATGTAAGCATGTGAAAAAGAATATGAACAACTCTCTTGAAAAGAATTATTTCACTTTCTGTGTTATGAATCAATTTGTTAATTTACCTCATTGCTTGATACAAATTCTTGGCTCCGAATTGTAATGGTTCCGTTTTCAATTTGTTTTCTTTTTTTTTTCGTTTTTTGCACTTGATGTTTTTTCTTGACTTTCAAAGTGTGAGGTTGGTGCACTCTAGGACCTGGTTAAAACCACCAGTATCAAAATGTTTTACTTCTGACCGTTTTAAACCGTAAACTACTCGTGTTTTCAATTTTCTCATTGTTTGAATATAAAGTCGATAAAATCGATAAACCTACATATGTGAACGAGAATAAGCGAATCAGGCCTAATTAACATTTCACGTATTTTTATCACCGCGATAATAAAACAACTTAAAAACCTTGAAGTTCGTACTTTGCTAAAGTACAACATTATTTTCCTTAATGTACAACCAAAGTACCAGCTTGACATTTGTCGTAAAAGCTATCTATTTGTTGTAGATAATTTATATTAATATCTACGACATTTTACAGGAGTGATACTGTATCACATTTCTCTTCGAAATGTTTGATGCGATGTCAGATTTAAACACGCCATCGTATTACAAGAAATGATGAATTGTCTAATGCTCACAACTGGTACAGTACCGGCCGCGTTCAATTTTACACTTTTACAGGTCCGTTCGCGGTCCGTTCTCGGTTTTCGTTCGGTTCGCTCGCGGTCAGGTCACGGTCCGCTCTGACAGGTCCGGTTAGCGGTCATGAACGGAATGAACGGACCGCATTGTTTCGGTTAACGGTTCTAACATCTGATTGGTTTGTTTTTTACGTACCGCCCCCTGTAACCGCAAGTACAAATCTGTCGATAATTTTCAATTTTATCGTCTGCTTTTCTTGATCTAAATATAATATTAAATTAATTAATCCTATATGTTCACATAGATTGATATTTAAATGAATACATTTTAAATTAAATAACTTTATTTCGTTTAAATCGATCAGTGACACCCGTGTTGGGTTATCAAATACACTATTAAACAGATAAACTATTAATTATTTTAGCAATTATCTTTGAAATCGAATTGAAAACAAAAACTCATTAAATTACTATTTTTTGAAATCGTAACCATAACTAATTTGGTAAAAATTAACATAATTTGGACATATCTTCTTGATTTCTGTTTCACTTGTACATTTCGTACTTTCTCCTCAAGATCCGACTTAAATTAAAGTATTGTAACGATGTCGACAGCTTACGGCTATACTAGTCAGTAAGTTGTGGGTGATGCATAACGGGAAGAAATCCTGTATGTTGATTTCAATTGTTACGCAATCTCAAATAAAGCACGCGCATATCACCGCTGCTTAAAAAGAATAGCATTCTATTTCAGAGAATATCTGTATGTATATGTTCTAGTTTATTTTTGAGGCTTTTATAAAAATTAAACGGTCAGGCCCAGCGCAGCCTCCAAATAAAGTATAACGTATATAATGGTCGAAATTATTTGTGTTACTGACAAAAAAGTCGCCGCCTAAATTATCATAAAAAGGTATGCAAAAAATAAGTAGTCAAACTGAAAGTAGTCTTGTCATTAAATGGCCCGTAAGTTGTACCGAGAGAATATTTTAGAAAGTGAATTATGAAATTTCTTTACCTGAAAACACCATGTGAACATAACAGACTCTCGGGAAAAACCTGTGTAGCAGTCTGTCTTTGAAACAAGGGTTCGTCAGTGGAAGTTCTATTTTACCCGTTACTTCATAAATAAATATTTTATAGCAAGGCAAAATAGTTTATATCCGGATCAACGGGCTCATCCGTGTAGTCTGATCACGACCGACACTTATTTGTGACAAAAAATAACGGGAAGTGCAAATACTGATCAGATGACATTGATTTAATGGGTGATCTGGATCTAAACTGGTCGCCTATGTAATAACAGATGTATCTATGAAATAAAGGGTTAAGCAATTTAAAAAGATTATCATGGGTCATAAAAGTCAAATGATTTTCTTTTCGTCAGACATTCTTAGTCACTCCTTCTTGAACACTGCAGATCGTTAACTATACATTTTTATCAATAAAATTTCGAACAATATTATGGAGGAAATCAAATGAAGAAGACGGGTTTATCCTGAAAATAAATCTGACAAGATCAAAAGCATAGCAGAATAAAAAACAAAACACATGTGTAATAATATATTTGTACAGCAAGAAGATATATAGCCATAATAATTTTACAAGTTATATAAAACTTACAAGTAATGCAATTATTAATATTTCATTTGGACAGCAATTAATGTTGGGTTTACCTAAATGGCAGGATTTTTCATGCGGGTGAGACTGCGTGTATTAGGAAAAGACATACAAATAGTAAATACTATATTCTAATATAAATCTTATGAAACAATGTTGACGATGACCCGGATTGTGCTAACTGTGGCTAATTTATTGGTATTAGAAGTGATTATGATGATTATGTGGAGAAACCGACACGATAACTGACAGGCGGTGTGAATGGTGGTGTTGGAGTGGGATCAATCATGAATATAAGACAAAATCAGCTACAATTATTTCGTTTAAAATTCGACGGATAGCGGCTATGTAATTACAATAACTGAACATCATCTTTATTTTTTTCCCAGACGTGTAGTACATGTAACATGGAAAAAATACCAAATTTACAACAATCATGTTTAAAGACCCGCAGATTATATTGGAAGACTACACTTCATTAAAATTAATAGATCCGGTATCGAGGGATTATCGGCCAGACGCGGTATTCATGACACGTGTCTGTCTACTTCCTGCTTCCCGCGGCTGCGGAGTGCGCGGCATATATCACAAGTTGTTTGATCACCGGATGCACTAATTTAATCAGTGATTTGGGGACTGGGCCAGTACATTATGTAATATACTAGAGCGTGTCCGGCAGAGGTCACAGATAACTAGCGGCATAGATCACACGTTCGTCACTGAACCAGTCAAGAATAACAGGGACAATTTATTATTTTGTGCTTTCATTGATAATTTTTTAACCCGATTGGAACAAATATGAACCTAATATGTTTTCTTTATATCGCTACGTTGTGGCTGTGTGCAAATGTTTTGTTTTCTGAAATGCATATTCCTAAGGCGCAAATTTTACTTATAAAGTAAAGAGACTTTTCGATTTCTGTATCATTGTCATTCAAATCCAAATGTAGGATAGCAATACATGATCATATCCGGAATATTTTCAGAGATCAAAATCAATGCACTATTTAAATAAATATGTGGGTAGCGTAAGCGGGTCTCGCGTAAAATATCGGCTTAGTCCAGTTACCCATACACTTTCCATCATTTTGTATTTCAAAGTTATTGTGTTATGTTATTTATTATTTTTTTAATTGAACATGCTGTACAAATAATTATAGTAAAGCGCTGAATGTGCGCCAATAAGTCATTGGTGTGGCTTGATGATAACTTGTGAGCCAGTAAAATCAAATAATACAGATCAATATGGTCAGTCACTAAGATTTCTCAAACCAGCGGGTTACTTCCTGTAATTAATAAATACACACATCGGGAAGTCGGTCATTGTTATTTTCATATCACACTCTGCTTACTGTAATCTATGTCTTTCACCATCGATCAAAAATCAGATTTGACATTTTGTTAATTTTCTGTGGGGGCAAACGATTAATGAATGTATTTAAAAGGTGTAGACTTGTGGGAGTAATCCATATTTAAAAATTAATCTCGACCAATATTAAATATAATCGGAACACACCATAATGTCCTCGTTCAGAGGCAGGATGGTCCTTAAACTGGAAATAAACAACAACAAAAAAAATAAATATAAAGATAAAATATGGTGAGATGCCGTTGTGTGTTTTTTTTTCAAAACACTAATTTAAATTTCTTTTGAGATACCAAAATTGAACTAACTCTGTTTTCGGGGGTATTTCAAATGATCTATTTTCGTTTCTTTTATGAAAATGACAGTACATTACGCTAACATACGATATTTAAAGTTTTGTTAGGTATAGTTCAGATTCTTATTTATTAATGACTATCATCATGTAGTACGTAATGAAACAAGACAGGTTTGGATACATAGAAGCTATTGTAACAGTTTAACATCTAATGATAAAAGAGGTTTAAACTTGTTAAGCCTGAAATGCATGAAAACAACAACAACTGTTGAATGCCATGATCAATGAAACTTAAGCTCCGCTCTACGCGATGCATGATGAAATGAATGTCTAAAAGTTTATGAATGAAAATATGTCTGTTAAATCGTAGGAATTTATGTAAGGGTTATTGCTTACTTATGCGCATTTACGAACTTTTATCGGTCAACAACAACAACGCCTACCACTACCGATTTAATTTTTTTAATCCTCATTTATATTGGCTGAAATTATATTTTGTAAATCAAATAACGGGACTCGGTAAATCATTCAATGATACGAAAAAAGAGATTTATAGAAATAAATTTCCCAACAATCAAAAGAAAAATGAATTTCCTTTGACACAATAAAAAATTCAACCATTTAAAATGCGCAACGCTTGAAACTGTTTCAAAAAGACTGATGAGCTTACTAAACTACAAAAAATGTCTGTACTTTTTCGTTTCATGGTAATTCAAAATAGATTGCAGCAGATCGCATGTTCATGATATTGTTAATTATTTATTCTCGTTCTTTTATAGAAATTATAGCTGTTACATGTTACAGTACATGTCGTGAACATACGTCGGTTCTGTTTCGAAACTTATTTCTCCTTTTAATAAAAATCATGTAAATTTTATTTTTGTTGTGTTGTTAGGTTTTGTTCAGGTTTTAATAACTATCACAATGTACAAAATAATGTTTGGAGAAAACTACGCGCAAAAAGCTATATTAGCGCATTGTATGCTAAAAAGACCGCACTTCTCTTGAAATATATGAAAACAACAACAACAAAAACAACTACTTTTGCATGTTATGATCGATGAAGCTTAAGCTCACATCTAAACGGGACATGTTAAAATAAATGATTAAAGAGTTTATTCATTAAATTTAATCATTGATATGAGAAATTTGTCATGCTAGTCTATATGTCTGGGTTATGACTGATTTATGTGCATTTATTACAAACAACAACAACGATAACAACAACATCGACAGAGTATTTAATAAGTCAATTATATATAATGAAATCATATTTGTTAAAACGATTCACTTCAAACAGCTCTCTTTATTCACACATCCGCGTTCTTGCGTACGGGAGAAAAATCACATTTTTCTTACAAAATAAATCGAGTTTGTATTATCTTAAATATAGAACAAAGCAAGCAAAGGGTGTCCTGTTTTACATTTATAAGTGTGTTAATATTTTCATCGACAATTTTATTCTGTATATGACAAAGCTGGATATGCGCGGAAATATCAGGGGTGTGACCTGATTTATGAAGTGATCTAGTCAAGTTAAAAATGCAGATCAATATGTGATGTCGCACATATTTCTTTAACCAGCTTCCTTTAATAAATACGGTATGTACGCAAATTTGGAGTGTCATTCATTGTTAATTATATGTCACAATTTGTAATAGCGCAGTCGGTTTACTCTAATCTAGGTTCATTGTTATCACGAAACATTAGTTAACTATTGATCATAAATCAGAATTGGAATTCTGTCAATCTTCTATTAAGTGATATAGCTAAAACATGCTGAGATGATTTTCCCCGAAATACTTATGAGCTTTATAAACTTATTTTTTTCCGGGAATTTAAAATATTTTATTCTCGTTCATATACAAATACGACAGTATACATGTATTACTTTAAAATACGTGGGTTCTGTTAAAAAAATCCTTCGCGTGTTTGGAAACATCAAGACTTGCACACAAAGCTACAGTAATACATTTTATAATAAGAAAAAAACATTGTTTTAATCCTGAAATATCCATAAATAAAACAAAATCAACAGCAACAACAACAACAACAAAAGCTGTTGAATGTCATGATCGCTGAGGATTAAGCTCCCATCTACGTGAAAAATGATGAAATAAATTACTGCAAATTTAAATAAATTGTATACTTAAAGAAATTAGAAACGCATCTTCTTTAAACACAAAATATGTTTAGTGATTAAAGAAGTTGCGTTTTTAATTTTTTTACTATATAATATGTATTTGAAGAAATTGGATACGCAACTTCTTTAAACGTGAAATGTACTTCTTGTTTAAAGAAGTTGCGTTTTTAATTTCTTTCAGTATATTTATTCAAATCATTCTTCTTTATTCATATAGGCCAGTGAATATGTGTGGGTTAGTACTTATTAATAAGCATAGAAGAAATAACATCGGCTGCGCGCGGCACAGCAACGAAACCGATATAATATTTAAAGGCTCAATCATAAACACTTACCGACTTAATGGTTGAAAATGTATTTGGTTATTCAAAAACCAACTAGGCACATACTAGGAAAATCATTCAATTATGCGCAAGTAGAGATTCAAAGATATAATTTATTCAACAATTGGGAAAATAAAACAGTTTTATTGGAAAAATAAAATTTCAACCTTTAAAATAAGCTTTACATTTTCTTAATTATCTGTGTAAATTACAAAAATATATTATTGTCTGCTCTTTTTTTGTGCCATATTAAGTCAGAGCAGCTCGCAAACATACTCGTACAAGACAAAAACAACTAAAAGTACCTTATAATAAAGCGTTGAAAATTTGGTTCCTATATATATTACATTCAGGTTTAAGTCGTTTTAAAATGTACATGTAAATTATTAATAAAATTAACCTTAGAAATGTTAACACTGTAGCATGTGTTTTATTAATTTAAGCAATAAAACAGTTGACACTTATCAATTTGCGCTAATAATCTCTTAATTGTAAGAGAAGGCCACCATTTAAAATTATGTTAGCATAAATACAATAATGGAATATTTTCTCTAAGAATTCTGTTAAAATATTTTGTTTATATTATTCATAAAACCATTAAAGGGTATCTAATCTCTAGACTAAATTTAAATCATTTATATCATAAAAGGAATACAAAGCTCAATTTTTAAATATATCATTCTTGCAGGCTATGCTTCTTAAAAAGAACATATTAATACGAATGAAGGTAAACGTCAAATTTCGTAGCGATCGCTTATCAAGCGATAAGTGAAACTCCGCCTGTAACATCTAGTGCGCAAGCTTGAAAGATAATGATTGACAGCTAACGTTCACCGGTCAGTTCAACGGTCCGGTTTACGGTCAGTTCGCTCTTTTTTCATTCGGTCAGGTCGCGGTCCGTTCCCGGTTATCGTTCGTTCCGGTTCCGGTTTCCGTTCGCTCAAAGTGTAAAATTGAACGCGGCCGGTACTGTAAATAACATCAGGGGCGTGGATATTACACATCTGCAGTAGAACTGTTTAATGAAAAGAAACACTAGAAACATAGATCTTAAGTTGCGCTGCTTGTGACTAACTTTCATTAATTGGATTTTGACATGGAAAGATAACATTGGCTATAACTTTACCATTTCTTGATATTTCTTCATCAAATTTTCAAATATGACAACACCGTCGTTACGATACTAGATGCTTTAGGTCAAGATTATATTCAATGGATATACGCTCTTTTGTACTTGTTTTTTTATTCTGAAAGAACCAGACGGCCACACCAGTGTTCAACTGAACACCCATCCTGTTTGTATAAATAGCACCACAACGTAAACTATATTGCGTATAGCCAACACTATCTTTTTACAGAGATAATAAACAAAATACTAAAGACCAACCTCATTTCCAAACTTTCTGCTTATGTTGTTTTTGTATGTAATATATTTTTGCAAAGGATTTACTACCATTTATCTCCGCATGACGTTTTCTTGTTAACCTTCATCCGTCCTGTGACCATGTTGCTTTTTGGTAATAAGTATGGTTTCTTATTGTGGACCTAACGTATAATAAGTCTATTTCCTTTTGTTTACACAGTTATTAAGCGGTCACTGTTTCACTATCAGGAAACATTGATTTTGTTGATATTTGTAAATTTTGTTTATCTGCAAAATTAAGATTATGATGTTTTGCATATTAGAATCGTGTGAACATATTTTTACATTTTCCCTCGCACAAACAATGCTTTTGTGATATTAAAAAAGATAAAAATAGGGGCTACAAAAGCTTAACACACGCCTCACATGAAAACATATTGCAGGCTATTATACGAGGACCATCTCTATGCAAGGTTGATGACTAATTGGATCATATGTCATTCTTACTCAACTAGAAGACGTTTCCCTTGTAATGCAGATAAAGGCAAAGAAATGGCATTTAAAGAAAAGAAACATCAAGACCGGAAGTGGTATAAACATGAAGGTTATGCAAAATTTGAAAATGATTCTTATTCTGCAAAGAAATGACATTTAATAAAAAGAAACATAAAGACCGGCAGTGGTATTAACATGTAGATATCACAGAAATACATGAAACTGATTCTTCGATCCATCTTTGTCCAAAAATAATTATCATGGACTGAAAACTTCGAAAAAAGCTGCATCAAATACAATAACATAAAGAAACTTCGAAAAATGAACAAGTATGAAGCAATTTCTCTTTCTAGAGCGATTAACGGTAGAGAACTCGGGAATAGTGTAAGGAACAATCAATAAATGCCCTTGGGACCTGCTGATCGTCTTTGTATCAAATACTAAGAGTCAATCCCCGTCCATCTAGGACCGACGTTGAACTCGCCAGCTGTGTCATTTATCCGATTTTATGTATAAATAGAAATATAAAGCTAATATTTATTTGCCAATTATAATAACTTCTAATTTAAAATCAAGGAGATCTTCACGTTAAGATTGTTTTCCTTCTTTTCCGAACCCTATATTAAGAGGGGATTTATTCCTGATATATCTCTGATATCAAGTATATGTCAGATAAAGAATTTATTTCCGGATGTGTCTTTAAGGGTTTTTCTTTTCAAGCGCCAGCCACGTGAAATGGTGATCCGTTATATTTAATAAAATAAACATGTATGTCATAAGTTGGCCTCGGTGCACTGTATGTTATTTCCAGCTTAATTTATCGTAGCAGATGACGGGTTTGGGGGAGGTTGGGGCATATTTTATATCTCTGGAACTTGCAATAATCGGCGGTCATTAAACGTCATTTATTCGTTATTGGTTTTTACTTGTACTTGTTTTGTGATACGAGAACCTGTTGGGGCAAGTGTGAGGTTGGTGCACCCTAGAACCGGGTTTAAACCCCCAGTGGCAATTTGTTTTGCCACTGATCGTTCCAAGGCGGTAACCTCTCTGGTTCTCACTTTCGTAATTTGTTTGTGGCGTCCATTTTGAAACTGAGTATTGTAATACCATGCTCTCTTTTCCTCTCTACGTTTTGGCTGTGTGGGGAGGCTGTGTATGCTGGATTTGGCCATTCCTGATATGCATATTTCTTTTTTTTAATCAAAATGTATTCTTTCGGTTTTACACAGCAAGTTTGCTAATAGGCCTCATACACTTGGGTCATCAAGCACTATCTTCATCGCCGTAGACAAGGACCTTCTTTATTAAGAAAGGACAATTGGGACACGTGTTCTGAGAGGACTTCATTCGAAATAACATGGTTGTTTCTAGTTCAGGATAATGAAAAGTATGTGTGATTGACAACGTCATTTGTGATTATATTATTTTCAAAACATTGCCAATTTATAATGACTGCATTCGATAAATCATCGTGATATGTATGTCAGTTTCTGATATGACTAACAATCCTGGCAAGCAATATAGTTTTATTTTTCTTGCGTTCATTCGCATAAGAAAATATGAACCCTTGCAAACAGAAAAAATAACTTAGCACTTCGCACTTCAAAGTATAGAGAGGATAGTAGATATTAGTCAAAGAGTTTTTCTATGCGCAAAGTATAAATAACGTAATGCCATTTATAGTTGCTTCGGTTGAGGCCTGTTCCCAATATCAAAATCAACAAAGTATAGGAATAATCGTATATTTTGTTAAACTTTTAAATGTAAAACACATTTGGCATACTTTATCTTTATTTTTGTGAATAATATTATTATTTTAATTTCTTGTCTCAACTACACAACTATTATATATAATTATAAATAGCAACATTTCTGTGATTTAAGTGCACTATTAACTTAGTTTCGCGATTGAAAATAAACACAATGTATCGAACCAGCGTAAAGGCAAAGTGCCGTTACGTCAGTACTAATAGATCATGGCGCATGCTTGTTCAATGATAGAGTGAAATAAAAAATGAGTTATTTATGGTTAAACATGTACTTATGTTCAGCATTTAATTGATCAATCTTGTTCATATTGCTTTAGAAACGCTAAATGACAGTTAATTGACACAAAATTGATACAAAAAAGAAATCAAGCCTTCGGATCTGGGTTTTCTGATATTTGTCTTCAATAAAACAACTCGGTAAGAATTCAAGTGATTTCGGCATCACAAAGGGTTAGTTATAATTAACTAGTACGGACAAAAACTCCGGTGTGGGGTAGGAGAAGGAACCGAGGTTAATCCCGGTTCAAAGAGATTTCCGGAATCTGATCTAAGGAGCTTTTTATTTTAAGGGGCGATACGCATTGCTAGCTACAATTCCATCAGTGTTGTTATCAATTAGGCCATTTAAAGGTTGCTTAGCACAATGCGTATATCTGTGTATACATCTGCGTAAATACTGAGCTGCGCTCATCCCGAGGCTAGGCGGTGTGTCACTAATATTCATTTCCATTATTGCCCATGAACAGGTGCAGGCAAACCGAGACTGTGCCCAAGATTATAAAACTGAGATTGGAAAGCAGTCTCAAATCTCAAGCATCTGATCTGCTGAAATGGCGACTGGTCGCCATTTCAGCCAATCAGATGCTTGAGATTTGAGACTGGTTTCCATGCTCAGTTTTATAACCTTGGGCACTGAATTTATTTTTATTATTTGTCGTGTTCGGTAGCTTTCATAGTTCTTTATTCGTTTACAAACAAGTTGAAGGTAAGATCTTACATTGGAAGCCAATACTGCAGTATTGGTAGTGAAGTTTGTGGTGGGATGATTTTGTCATTCTAATTCGTTTTTCTGGGACTTATGCTTATGCAAATAAAACCAAATAAGGCACAATTTGGCAAAAATCTTCATAAAATGAAATGAATGAGTTTTATGCTGCGTTTACATGTTCCTCATCTAAAGAACTGAATGCTTATATATTTATTACACGTCAACCATTATTCTCAATGTAATACAGTCTGTGCATTCACTGATGGACAAAATTCTTCTAGTGGTTATCGCTACTATCTTGTAAACGCGTGAAGGTACGATCTTGAAATTTTGACTACTTCATATCGCCTCTATTGAAACCTGGTTTCTGAAAGTTGGAATTCAGTGGTTCTAAAACATGTTCACATTTGCATGTATTCGAAATAAATCAGTTTCCACAGTTCTAATGTTCAATAAAATCACAAAACCTGCATTAATGAAGCAACTGATCGTTGATAAACAGCGCTAGAAAATTCAACCATTTTCAATTACACCCCTTTCCATCTGAAATCCTTTGTTAATTGTTATCCGATGGCATTTGCTCAGGTCTTGTTGTGGCATATTTTGTTCATGAGCAATTAAACTTAAAAACAACGGAGATTAACTAATAAAACAAAATAGCATCGTTCCTAATTAAACCAAAAATATCTTAATGAAAATATAGGCATACAAGTTGATGCTTTCTATGTAAAATACTAAGATACAATTGATTGAATTTCATTGACATAAATACGTTTGAAAATGTCGAAATCAAAATTAATCTTAAAGGTTTTATAATTCATGTGCTTCATGATTTATAATTCGCTCCCAGGTAGAGGCAATATCGTTTGGAAGAAAAATGTATTTCACAAAACTCACTCTACACCATGAAAGACATAAAAAACTACTTTGTTGAAACTTGTTACATAATTGTTAATATAAAAATACAGAGAGGCAGTTTTCTGCGCCTTATATCTTGTTGGATGTAAGCATGTGAAAAAGAATAACTCTGTTCAAAAGAAATATTTCACTTTCTGTGCTTTGAATCAATTTGTTAATTTACCTCATTGCCAGGTACAAATACTTGGCTCCGAATTGTTATAGTACCGCCTTCAATTATGTTTTTCTGCTTTTTCGTTTTTGTACCTTTGTTGTTGCTTATTCTTGACTTTCAAAGTGTGAGATTGGTGCACTCTAGGACCTGGTTAAAACCACCAGTGGCAAAATGTTTTACTGCCGACCGTTCCAAACCGATAACCACTCGTGTTTTCATTTTTCTGATTGAATGCGATGCTGAAATCAATTAACCCACATATGTGACAGCACGTTATCGCCATGGTAGTGATGATAAGCGAATCGGGCCTCATTGTTTTTATCACTAGGCTAATAAAACAACTGAAAAACCTTGAAGTGCGTACTTTGCTAAAAAGTACAATTTTTTGTCTTCCGTAATGTACGACCGAAGTAATGTTTTAGCTTGACATTTGTCGCAAAAAAAACTATATAGTTATTGTATACAGCTATATTATTATCTTTGGCTTTTTATAGGAATAATACTGTATCACATTTCGCTTCGAAATATTTGATGCATTGTCAGAGATTTGAATACGCAATTGTATTAAATAAATAATTGATTGTTTGATACTCACGAATCGTAAACAACATCAGTTGCAAGGATCATACACATCTGAAGTAGAATAGTTTCATTGAAAGAAAAACTAGAAAAAAATATCTTACGTTGCTAGAGAATTACTTTTATTATTTAATTTTGACACAAAAGTCTACGTTGGCTATAACTTTGACATTTCTTAATATTTCTTCATCAAACGTTCAAATTATATATTTGACAAACGTTCGTGATGATACCAATTTCTTAATGCCAAAGTCACATTCGATGGAGTTATGTACCCTTTTTGTACTTTGATTTTTTATTCTGACAAAGTACCAGATGGCGACACAAGTGTTCAACTGAACATCTATATTGTTTGTATAAATAGTATCAAAATGTTTATTGCTAACACTATCTTTTTACAGAGAATAATAACCAAATATTTAAAGACACATTTCCTTTCCAAATTTACGGCCTATGTTATATTTTATCTGTAATATATTTTTGCAATATGATTTACATGTACTTACCATTTCCTTCACATGACGTTTTCTTGTTAACCTTACTCCGTCCTGTGACCTTATTGCTATTTGGTAATATTTATGGTATCTAATATGGGACCAAACGTATAATAATTCTATTTACTTTTGTTTACACAGTAATTAAGCGGTCACTGTTTTACTATCAGGAAACACTGATTTTGTTGTTATTATTTAATTTCGTTCGGTCCAAGGGCGTAAATGTTTTACTAAAATGGTTGCTTCTAATTGGATTTGGAAATTAAGGAAAGCAAGGACATGTTTGCAATTTTAAGCTTGTGATTTTTGTGAATATAGTAATTTACATTTTTGTTCCTGGATCAAGCTAGTAACATGCAATTAAGTTTCCAACGTAAAGTCGAAACGGCGCACCTAATACTTATACAAAATCACCATTTAAGGTACGATATCTCTAAAATAGCAATTGATTAACTGAGGTGTTTTAAATATGTGTAAGTGTGAACTAGTTTTAAAAAAAGCATGACCACAAGTGGAGCGCAACTCGACATTAAGGTTACCATATTAAATAGACAATAATTGCTACGTCCGAAATGAGGAAGCGCATAGAACTACCAATACGAAACGGTGCGGATGAAAGTATTAAGTAATCGCATCGCCCCCTTGTTGAGCGCAACTTAATTCCATGTTATGACAACTGTCCTGTACATATTTTGATCCATGTAATTATAACGAAGTTGTTGTAACCTCCAATGCGGTATTTTGATAGCAAAACCATTTCATAAACAACGGAGGCTTATGGGTCCCTAGAAAATAGAATGGGGCTTTTATAAAACGAGAAAACAGTTTGCTTAACTAAACAATTGAGAATATTAACTTCAGATCAGCGAATATAAATCCTGCATATCACAGTCAATGTCAGATTAAAAAGCAGGAGTGTCCCATGAATACATGTAATTAAACAGTATCCAAAGTGTTGATGTGTTAAAATATGGTTGGGAGATACATACACCGGTAATTGCGGTATATTCGACAATATGATATCGCGATATGATTTTTAAACTCCGGTCTTTGTTATATTAAAACTCCTACTTAAAATAATGTAGTATGAGCATAAACGAGCCATACTTTGTAAGAAATATTGCTTATAATTTGGTGTTTAAAATTAATCGATCATTTTATGTTTTTAGTTAACCTGTATTTCTACTAATAAAATGTAATTTACATCCAATAAGGTCGAGTTCAGTGTTTTGCTTGTTATTCTATCAGTAATAAATAATTACAATATATTACAATGTGTAACTGTGTAAAATGCCACAATATATCGAACTGGCAATACTCAACCAAATAAAAAACACCCACAAAGCCTAAAAGTTATAAAAAATATTAAAATAAACTTTTTTAATATGGAGAACATGTACTATCAACAAATTTTAGTTATTTGACATTTTTGGGATCTAGTCAAACAGCAAGGGGTGTATTATATTACCTTCTCAACCTTTTTGGGGATTGTCTCGGCAAGCTCAATCCGATGCGTTGTTGTGAATGCAAAGGTAGGCACTGTTGCCGTGGCGGTGCGGGTTCGCGCCCAGGCAGGGGCAATATCATATTAGGTAATCAAGCAGATTTCCAGACAATTTCAGAAATATAGATGATTGTCAAAATCTTATTATAGCTTTAGACAACGGAATTTCAAAGAATTTTGAAGTCGGATAAAAAGACTTTTCTAAGGCTTTCTTAAGTTGCTGATTTCATTTTTATAAAGGCAACGATTTTCAATATTGACCATTGACATTATCGACTTGTGTGCACATGTTAATTATACTAGATTAATAAAATCTCCTCATACTATTTACTAATTAAATCATATGAAAACTTGGAGATGCATGAAGGAAGTAGTGGCTCCCATGATTTTGTATTATGATCCGGGGCGCGACACGTGAAAGGTACCTTAGATCATATTCGGTGACATTTTCAACTATCTTTTATTTTCTTTGAACCAACATGTTATTTTGTTACACATTTTGACGATCAAATGGTACTTTTCCGCGAAATGCATAGTAATTAATGTCGTCTCCTCAACTTTATGACATTATTTTAAGATTTGAAATCAACTGTTCTAAGGTACCTTTCACGTGACGCGCCCTATTTAATGTTGCAATAGCAATTTTAGATAAATCTATGCTTATAAATTAATGATGTCACTGGTCACCACGAAATGGCCACCAGCTTTTGTTTGTCCAAATAATAAATTGAAGATATATCAGCAATCAATATTCCAATTTCACAAATCTTTTCAGTTCTGTTTCAAAACGGCTTTGGGATGAAAACTGAATCATACATTCAGGACTTCTTAATCAAAAGTCGTATAAAAAATCAAGTCCACTCAACTACTTTAACATTATTGTACCTAGGGAAATACGTTAATACGAAAGTTATAAAATCCAGTAACGAATTAGTAAGTGCCCCAATCAAAACGGATTGACTACGGAAGTTGTACAAGATGAAAAAAGAGTATTTGATATATATAATTGTTAAATGGAAAAAACATACCTTCGGGAAGGTTTGATGTCAGTCTGTATTAGCTTTCTATTTATCTGTAACATTATAGAAGCGGTCAGTACCGTTATTTGTAATATAAAGACATGGGCCCATTTCTGACCAATTTCATAATTGTCTGTACCACTTGGTATACGAATTGATGCGATCAATGGCATGTTGATGTGCTTTAATTTACAGTCTGTCATGCTCTTATGGCATTTAATATGCCGTAGTGTTTGTTCAAAAGCAAAACAACTCGTCATCAATTTCCATATTAAACTATTTACTCTCGTTATTTGCGGCTGCAACGGCGATGCGAAGCTATTTTGTTAACATTGATGAGATTCTACGCGTTCATTTGTCCAATCAAACACTTCATGAATATTCATCGCTCATTACATCGCTCCTTCAGGCCCTTTATTTAACTGTATAAGAAATAATGATTGTGTGATAAGAAGAGAGATAAAGTTAATTTAAAAGGCTTGTTTCATTCCGAGAAAATACGTTCCATACAGAATAACAACGACTCGCATCGTTGATTCAATTTATATTGGAGACGCTGCGAGCTGCTGGACACTAACGTCGTTATTTGAACAATCCCTCGGGTTTAATTTGTGTCTTTATCTACCTACTAATGATAAATATGTTTTAATTGCCGCCTGTTGAACATTCCTTAAGCATGAATATCAATCAAGCGAACGAAATGTTAAATGCCGTGCGTTTCCTTTAACTTGTAAAATTTGAAAGCCTCGCTAAAATTCCTTAAGCATGAATATCAAGCAAACGAGGAAAAAAAGGTAAATGTCAAGCGTTTTCTTAAACGTTGTAAATTTTGAAAGCCGCTCTAAAAAGTGTTTGATATATTGAAAACAGTACTGGCTCCCGCCCCTTTTGTTTTAGTTGATGTTTTCCAAAAATATCAATGAATTTTCATCCAAATATTATACCAAGAAAAATAATTGTAACAGGCACTTCATTTTTCTGTTAAACCTTCCCTTAGCTCTCATAACAAAGATGGTACATGTACATTGTAAGACAGGAAGGAGAATTCAATGAATAGGAACTGAAATAAAACATATATTATGTAAACATCTTTTAAAAATAATTACAGTAGAAGCATGTAGCCGGATGCCAGGTTATAAAAACTAAAAAATACGCACTTATAGCTTGTGATAAGTGTACATATCAAAACTTTGGGCGTGTGCCATCTGGTCTAAATTACGGCAACATTTGAGCGTTTATTGCAAACGACAAATATTAAGTAATAGTACACTATAATAAAAGATATAAGTAAAAATGTAAGCAATCTAAGATATTTTATATATTAATACAGTTCTCTGCTAAGCCCTAGATATTCTCACTTTCATTTATTATAATTAGAATTTAGCTTTGAAGAAAACCGCTATATCTCTTTTTATATTCGGTAGTTAATTTAAAGATTACCCTTCATACACTTTTTAACAATAAGTCAAACGGGAATTTCTTCTTGAAGTGTAATGAAAACAGATATAACTAATTACAAATAGGTAAACATTCACTTGATACTTTGTTTATGTAGTCAAAAGTTTATTTAGTGTAAAACATAAAGGTTGGTTGCTCTACAAATAATAACCGAGGATGAACTTAAGGCAGATATAGGCGAACCAACATTTTTCAGTGATCAATACTCATCAAGATAACATGGCGATATCAAATTTGTAAAATGTTCAGATAAACCATATTTGTCACGTTAATTTCGAGTCATCGATTGGGTATCTGAGAATATAAATCCTGAATTTTAAAGACAACGCCTACTCCGAATCTTTATTGGCTGAGATATTGAAACCACATATCTTAAAACTGGCGATATCAAATTTGTAAAACGTTCAGATAAACCATATTTAAATTATTGTGTTTATCACGTGAATTTCGAGTTATCGATAACGTATTTTACTAAATATCCGTAAGATTAATTTTAAAGATGTATAAAATATTCACCCTTTAATTCGTATAGATAAGGTATGAGGTTATTTTAAACCGCTTTGAAGCCAATATATAAAATTGCAATCTTTAAAGCTGAAGCAGGAAACTTTATGTCCCTGTGTGTATTCATTTCTCGTTTAACAGTCGTAAAATGGCATATATTTAACACGTATTCTGTAAAAATAAACCACTACGAGCTTATTGCATATATTGGAAAGCAAAAATTTCAAAAAAAAGTAACAGCCTGAGGGTAACGATATGGAATTTGTTCAAACTGGTTGATTATGAACGATATTTTAATATTACTTTTACACCTACCAACTTTTCTAAGTATACACCTTCGTACTGAGGCATTACTGGCTTGATAATTGAACTATTGCTAGTTATCTTAACTTGCTATACAAGCCACAATCATAAAACACACACACTTCCCTCCTATTCAGAGTTACCTCCCTTGCATAGATTCATAGCGTGTAAACTGAACATTTACGACAGACATGTCTGTGCTGGTGTGTAACGATGGAAACAGACTGGTCGTAAAGCTGCCACTCGAATGCCCTTTAGTAATAACGAATAACGAATAGTTTTGTACGGATTATCAAGTGGGTGAAAATTTATGTGACGTTTTAAAAAGATATATGTACTAAAAAGTGCAATGTATTTAGACCATTTTGTAATTTTGCAGCAAAGTCGGTAGAAAA
This sequence comes from Corbicula japonica, assembly GCA_038501625.1. Taxonomy (NCBI): domain Eukaryota; kingdom Metazoa; phylum Mollusca; class Bivalvia; order Venerida; family Cyrenidae; genus Corbicula; species Corbicula japonica. The sequence continues at coordinate 242,786 of JAZAYU010000055.1, forward strand.
TAAACTTAATTTAGGATAAAAAAGGACTTTGAAGCAACGTTCTTCCTAAAAGCGGATTATTGTTTAATCTTACACTTAACTAGTCTCAACTGATATTTTTATTAGACTTTTGTCTTTGTTCAGGTGTGTTTAAGAAATGAAATGTTAAATAACCCTATTCCCAAATTACAATCCAAGACTCCGCCGGAACAAAGTTCTCGCTTCCACAATTAAGTTACTGCCACATCATACATTATATATATAAAATCATTTTAATAATGAGACATGCATAAACAAAATCAATGGATAAGTTGCTTTTAAAGCTCAGTAATTATACATAAAACAATATAAAGTGCTTATGCATCAACTGAATAAGGATTTTTTGTCTCAACAAAGTCGGTGCCTCATGAGTTTACTAATGAAGCCTGTATCTCAAATTGGAGATGCTGTAAATTGTGAAGAAAGCAACAGCATGAGGGCAAAAATATATAAGGTTCATTATCCGTCTTACGTGTGTGAGCCTTCTGGGAATGATAATGCATAATTGGTTCCAGCAAAGAAATGTCCGCCCTGTAAGAATCAAAATGAATCTTTTCTAAGTATATAAAACTGAAGACCTGCTTACGTATTTAGGACGAAATCATAAGTTTAGCCTAAGGTGAAATATTATTGTTTTATCTAATTTTCCTCCCGCCTAAGATAACAAACGCATAAAGAAAGATGAAACAAACGGTAAAGCTTATTTGATAATGAATTTCACTCAATAAAACAGAAATGTATTTGACATTTACTTGAAATTGTATAGCACGTCTTACAATCAGCTGACGGACAAGCCATTTGTAAATTTCTAATAACCTTATTCGATCTCCGATAGCACATTTTATTGCAAATGTTAGTTACCTTGTGGGTAAAATTAAATTTAAAATGTTGATTTTTGCAATGACATACAATACAACACCTCACTACACAATATACAACACAACTCAACACATCACAACACGATACATTAATATTGAAGATTGGCTTTACTCTAATTCAGTATGAAAAAATACAATTATACATAAGGGTAATAGAATGAACAAAAATATTCAGAAGTCATTCAAATTTCTATAATCATTCGTATTTTAAAAGTTTCTTAGATATACTATTTAAATGAATCTTGGTCCGTTTTTTATTAACAGTGAACAGTTTTAGAGAGAACCGCATATATACTCAGCAAAAAAGGGAGCCGGACACGTTGTAAATTTGCATTGCAGATCAAGGCTTTTGTTTTAGATTATAAAAAATGATATTGCCTCTACCTGGGAGCGAACCGTCCACCGACAACGCCTAGTCCTGCAATTCCGACGACGCAACCAATTTAGCTAACCGGGAAACCCCCCAAAAAGGTTGATCGGATAGCCCTGATATACCAAGAAATCATTTATCAAGTTTAATCCAATCGTGTTTTACAGACATTTTTTAGTTTTTAGTTTCTAGAATTTTAATTATTTGTTTGCGTTACGTGATATAAATTTCTAGAAGGTACATATAAGAACACTTATTGACAGAAATAATTACGAAATTACGAAATAATGATAACATTCTCCATCTAGATTTGTTCCATGTATTATTTCTATATGCATTGTAAAAATAAAAGGCGAGGATAGACTCGCTTAATCAATAAAAGTAAGCCTGAACTCCGTTGAGTGCAATTTCAATTATTCTAATTTAACATTTCAAAGTTCCGCAAATACTTCACTACCGAATCCTTCAGAACATGTATCGCCTTTTCGTGAATTGGATTTCGTGTTTTATCGATTGTATGAACACTTGTAAGAAACCTCCGTGCACGAGCGGTTATGGTCATTGGCTTAAATCAATCAGTGCTGTTATCAGTTATGTCCTTTGAAGGTCGTTGAGCATGATACTTATGTACTAAGTTAATAGTACTTCTAAAATTACTTTTGTTTAAATTTCGGCCAGTTTAAAGATAGGTGGTTTCAATATCCCAGCCAATAAGGTTTTGGATATTGTCCAATCACCCCCAAGGATATACTTCCTGCTTTTTAAATTTTGCCTTTGGCGTTGTCTCTGATACGCAGGATTTATATTCTAAGATCCCCTATCAAAATTCTATTCTGTTTAGTTCCGCCCTTTGTTTTCTCGTTTAGGGCAAACCCATTCTTTTATCTGGAGACCATACGCCGCTGAACATGGAATGGTATTAATCTGAAAATATTTCATTGAAGGTTCCATGTTCACCGCCATATGCATACCATCGTTTGGGATGGGTCAAAATTGTACTGTTTATTGGTGTAAATATTGAGTTGCGCTCAACCCGGGGCTAGGCGGCATGGGAAGTAATATGCAGTCCCATTACTGCCCATGAACAGTCTCAATCAAACCGAGCCTGCAGTATTTTCATATTTGTCGTATTCGGTGGCTTGTAAAGTTCCCTTTTTATCTATAAAAATTACTGACCCCTCGCCGCTGCGGAGCTGAATATCTTTTATGTAAGGAAGCTATCCAGCTAGATTACGGATGGTCGGTGGTTCGACCCAGATGCACGCTCGGGTGTGAAAAAATGCCCGGGGGCACATGTTGTCTTCTTCCACCAGAATAAGCTGGAAGTCTTCAACAATATATGCACTGGTAGACGGCTGTTACAAGACTTCAACTTATCATGTTTTTCATTAGTCGTGCTTTTTATGCCATATCTCAATCGGTTTATTTTTTGTCATGTAACATTTGTCTGTCTTTGTTATTTGTGTAAACATCAATGTATGCGTGTCTTTTTTTGTTGTCATACAACATTTGTCTGTCATTGTCATTTGTGTGAACATCTATTTGCTTGCGACTTATTTGTTGCCATATAGTCTTTGTATTTTCATTTCCTTTGTGTTAATATCAATTTACGCGTGTCTTAATTGTTGCCATATAACATTTGTCTGTCCCTCTCCTTTGTGTAAACATCAATTTGCGTATGTCTGTAACTCTTCCTTTTACAGACTTTTCTTGAAAACACGACCTGAATAATGTATGTAACAAGGTTACAGATGGATGCATCATTTGATACGATGTTGAACATGGCTTGAAAGACATGAATTTAGATTTACTATTGTTCTACTGCTTTCAGGAATATCTTACTGATCTTCCATAATTTACGAAGTGCAGTAAAAGGAGGATATTTTTTCTACATTTGTCAATTTATGGAAAAAGTAACAAATAACTAATAGTTAATTTATTATAAATTCATTAAATACACGTGGTATTAATTATAAATGCCTATCCAACGAATACTCCGCTGTCAAGTTTTCTTGTATAAATAAAATAATTGTCTAAGAGACATTGTCTACTGCGTTGCGTTTTGTTCCGCATTGCTTGATTGAACAAGATGAACCTAGCATAACTATAGAAGGTAACAAACAAAAACTGGAGTTTGTGATTTATTCAAGATGACCGCTGTTTATGACAATGTACATGTAATTAATTTTTGATAAAATGACTTGACATTAATCATGTATGATTTCAAAAATATTTCAGGCACATAATTTAATTCACAAATACATTACATACATTTTAGAATAAAATATCTTCTTCACATTGCAAGAATAAATATATTCCTTTAAAAAGACTCCCTAGTGTAAAGATTACTTTTCTAATCGGCCTAACGAATTGATTTTAGATTTATAGAACAAACACAATATTTATCTTACAGAACAAATAAGACGAAAAACAATCTCGTTATAAAAAAAATATCACCAACAAAAATAATTGTTCAGAGTTCAGAAATAAACACTCCATGCAGTCAATTTAAGTGAACCTACTTAAAATGATAGAAATAACAAGATAAACATAAGTTAGAATGAAAACAAGCAAACATCTGTGCTTGCAACTGGGCTTAAAATCACGTTCTAACGAATTCCAGTTTTAACTTGCCACACCAGCACTGTTCAACAATAAACGATTTCCAGTCGTTGCCTTGGTAAATGAACCAACAACACACCTGATGTCGTTATATATAAATGAACAATGACATAATAAAGTAACACGCATTGGCAACACAGTTAAGAAAATGTTGAGTAAAAAATATGTTGATCAACAAGAACTGACAATAACTGGCAATAACGACTTTGCGTTTTTCAGTAATAAATATTTGTCTAAATTACTTACTAATTGCTTTTTAATTTAGAGTATGCGCAATTAACATATCTTTCTCAAAATAAATCAGCGTAAAAGCATTTATGCCAATGTAACTTTATTTTGGAAATCTTGGGAGTGTTTTCCTTCTATGCTTCTCCGTCTATTATGACAAACGTTTATACAAGTAACAGTTATGAATATTTATGTGTTTATCTGCAATACTCATATTATCTTAATTGATGTTTTGTATTTCAACACTTCTAATGGATTAATTGTATTTGTGCCAACAAATTATATTTACTGTTAAATTTATAGCGCACAGCTGGAGATTGGGTATATCAGCAATTAAACATTTGACCCCTCTAACCCCCCTTTTTAGAAATAAACGTTCTGATCTCAGAAAGTGTGTGAGCGTGTTGTCTTAAATGGAGCATAACACTTAACTCGGCTGGCAACCAGACGAAGCTTATTTGTTTTTATTACAAATGGTTTGCTGTGTCAGCAGTTTTTTCCTTAAATAACAGCGATACACATGTAGAAACAGAACGCGATGGAATATCGAATCTACCAGGTTCAACTTAACCTTAATTATTTTCAGGTATAATGTTTTAATACTGTACTTTAAATGTGTCTGAGCCTGCTGCTTATAAATTACATACTAGATACTCTTCTATTAGGCTTCTTTTTAAAACGTGGCGTGGGCAGTAATATGCAGTTACTAGAGATACAATGTACTGCCCGTGAACACGATCAATCAAGCTGAGCCTGCAATATTTTAAGATTTGTCGTGTTCGGTGGCTCTCAATGTTTTCTTTTCATCTTTTCGTATTGCAGAGATTTCTTGAAGGTTTGAAATTTTGTAAGCCTGCAGAGACTGTAATTTTTTTATATTTTATTTCGGATATGAAAGCAGTGTTTTTAAATTAATTTCGATTTATGACATCCTCTTTGTAAATTATTGTGAGTATATAGGCAGGCAGTTTCAAGTAATGACAAAAACATAAATTATTATTCTTTTATCAATCTTTAAAAGAATTAATATGAAGAGAAAAAAAAGATACTCTTTTCGCATAATTAACAGCAGATTGTATATTACATTTGCGTTTTAATTATCAGAGGCTCTTTTATCTTTAACTATTACACCTGTGCCCTAGGTTATAAAACTGAGCGTGGAAACCAGTCTCAAATCTCAAGCATCTTGATTGGCTGAAATGGCGACCAGTCGCATTTTCAGCCAATCAGATGCTTGAGATTTGACACTGGTTTTCAAACTCAGTTTTATAACCTTTAGCCCTGTATTCGAATCTTATGTTTACTCATACGATTAAAGGCGTATATATGGAGAAAAAAAGGGGCAGGATCGAACGAGAAATGGTTTACGTTGCTCTTTTATTACACTAAATTTAATTATAATAAATCCAATGTAACACACTGCAAAGTTAAACGGAAACGCCGAGATAGAATAAAAATAACAAATATGTTACATATTTTGTCTATTGTATTTAATTAAGTAAGATTCTACATAAATGTCATCAAAAAAATTATTTTTAAGTATTGTTAAAAGACATATTTACACAGTTAGTACACATTTTGATTCATCCCAAACGATCGTGTTATGTGGCGGTTCACACAAGTAAACAGTACCAGTTTTTACCATCTCAAATGATGGTATTATTATGGCGGTTTACACAAGTAAACAGTACCCACGGTGATCATCTCAAATGGTGTGAATATGGCGGTTTACACAAGTAAACAGTACCAGTTGTGACCATCTCAAATGATGGTGTGCATATGGTGATTTTCACAAGTAAATAGTACCAGTTTGACCATCTCAAATGATGGTGTGCATATGGCGATTTATACAAGTAAACAGTACCAGTTTGACCATCTCAAATGATGGTGTGCTTATGGCGGTTTACACAAGTAAACAGTACCAGTTTGACCATCTCAAATGATGGTGTACACATGGCGGTTAACACAGGTAAACCGTACCAATGTTGACCATCTCAAATTATGGTGTACATATGGCGGTTAACACAAGTGAACAGTACCACTTGTGATCCATCGCAAACGATACATGCATCATACAGTGAACACGAAACATTCTGTTCAGTATTTTCAGTATTTTCAGATTCATACTATAGTATTGATTATTTAGAACAAATAATGTTTTACAATTTCATTTTATATCTTTTGCTGTATTGATTTAAAACTTGTATTTAACTTTAATGTATATATCGAAGAAATGGCCTATAAGGTAGACATGCATTTCAATTTGGTTTCTTCCAATCAACATATAAAATCGACAAAAATAAAACTACTTTTTGAAATAGAAAAACCAAATCACTACTTTCGGTGTATGTCAATATTTTCGGAAGCAACCACTAATCAGCGTTGCACTGCCTGGAGAATAAATTGGCACACTCGGGTCTATTATGTCAGAAAAGCCTCATTAATCTCTGTAAACGGTTTCTTTGTTGACACGATCTGTAATCTAAAAAAGATTTGGAAAGTTCAAATCATACTACTCAGAATTTGATAAGGGCCACTTGTCTACTCTGTAGTTATTATGGTTGAGGTTAATACTTTTAACAGTTTATGATATAATAAGTTCTTTGTGTTGTTTAAGTGATTAAAACTCATGAATACGTCATCTGATTTAATTATTGATGAGTATAATTAAAAGTATCTAAGAGGAAATCTTACAGACTACAAAAGCTATGCCCAAGATCATAAAACTAAATCTGGAGATCAGTCTCAAATCTCAAGCATCTGATTAGCTGAAATGGCGACCAGTCGCCATTTCAGCCAATCAGATCCTTGAGATTTGAGACTGATCTCAAAACTTAGTTTTATGATCTTTCGCACTGTCCTTATCAAATTTTAAGTAGTATACTTGCACAAATGGGAGGGATAATTGCCGTATTCTGAAAGGCAGCCACTTAATCAGTAAAGATAAATATCCAGAAAGACGGTACACACAACCAATTATGGATATATACATGTAGACAGTCACGTTATACTCTATTTATTTAAACAATTGTAACCTCATTGCATATATGGGCGAGTAGAATGTAGAAATAGTTTTAGTGTGTAATTCTTATGAAAGGTAAATGGCGTTATCTTTTTTTAATATTTGCTAATAAACGATATTTTAATAATGGTTGTCTGTCACATCTTTCTCTAGTTGATATTGTTTATCGTTTCTTTTTTTATTGGTATTAAATTGCACAAACACTGCCTAGCATTTTGAAACATTAAATCAAACTTACTGATTAAATAAGATCTCTTTAATTTTCCTAAGAGTTTTAAGGCAGAATAACCGCACTTGGGTTCCCGTGTCGCCGACATATATTGTTTATGAAAGTCACTTATGAAAAAGCGTAAAGACAGTTTCAAATTTCATCCCCACAGAGAGGTTTCAGAAAGAAGGATAATACTGTGGCAAACTACAGTGACTGTCTTAATTTCGTCCAATGTTTTTGTTTTCTATGTCCAAATGATTCTCATAATAAAATTTTAAGGTAGAATAGTTAAATTCTAGCTTTGAACTAATAATGACAAATATGGAGGGCGTATAGTTGAATAACACGAAGACCTAACAACACTTCGTTTGCTTTTGCCACTACTGTTCATTTACAGACTCCTTCATAGTGTCTCTGCAACAGAAACATTCTGTTGAAAATTTGTTCTAGAGAAACAACTCATCAATTGATTGTCAATTAATTGCATTAGAGCAAAAACCAAATTTGATCGCGTGCGAGTCAACATCAATTTTCTTAATTTTTTGTTGTTCATTCAAATGCATTCCTCTATGTTGTTCTACATTTTTCAAAATATTCAGTTCAAATTTTAGATTTCTTCTCCAGCATCTTTGTCAGTGTGTCAAATATGACAGTATTTATTAATTAAGAATTATGAAAAATTAGTGTGAGTGTATTTGTACTATGGGTGATGAGAAAAACTGTTATTTTGTGAAATAAGGCAAGGCTTTCATATCAGTGTTTAAAGTGTTCAACAAAGCGTAACATTCACTTTTAGTTTAAGCTGCTTGCTATTTTATTTTGAGAAAATGGGAGCAATTGTGTTTGTTATTTTATCAATTTCAAAAAGACAAAAACAATTTATATAATAATGAAAATGGGATCTTGATGTAACCTTGGAACGGTCAGTGACAAAACATTTTGCCACTGAGGGATTTAGATCAGGTTCTCAGATTGAATTGAATCTTAATACTGTTATCTTGTCATCCCTAGGGATTGTATTTGACATTCAATTTCCACATCCTTCCCCACTAACTCATTCACTCTCATACAAACCATGCTCTCTCGCTCTTCCTCTCTTCTTTCTGGCTGTGTTGAGAGGCTGTTTCTTCTGAATGTGGTAATTCCTGATATGCGTATTTTATTTTTTAGACTACATATCAGTGATATCACTCTTTAGTTTGAGGTATCAATACCCCTGACTTAAAAGTTTATATGTTTTTCAATTATTTGGTTAATTGAAAGTTTTAAAAACGAACGAACAAGCTGCGAGATATAAACCGGTAAAATGTTGCCCGTGGGACATCTTAACATGAAACAAATTACATGTACAAATTTAAAATTAAATGTTAACAAGCAAATTCGTTGAATTTATATCCCCCGCCGAGTACTGGTTATTACTAACACAACAGCTGAAGTCATAGGGCTTTATTTAGATATTTATTATGGATGGCAAAAAAGGTGAAAAAAACTTCAGATGGTGAAAAGGGTTGGGCAGCTCACCAGAATATAAAAATGAGACAAAAAGTCTTCAAGTTGTTGAAATGAAGAATGCAGTAGTAAAAATATAGTGCTGTATTTAAAAGAAATCTATGCAGAAGTTGCATAGAAGTAGCATATAAACGAATACTACTCTATATGCATAGTGCATAACTTATCAAAGGGCCATAACTCTGTGTTAAACGGTCAGACCAGAACAGGACATCTTGTCTTGGTATTGATGGTTTCCATAGATTCCTGCTGAGAAATAGCAAGGAAACAAATACTGCTCTACAAGCAAAATGCATAACTTATCAAAGGGCTATAACTCTGTGTTAAAGGATCTGACTGAATCAAGATGACAATATGTGCGTCTCCTCTTGGTATTGATGGTTCCCAGAAAGTTTCATTAAAATCCATCCAGTAGTTGCAGAGAAATAGCGTGGAAACAAATTCTGCTCTATTTGCATAAGGTATAAGTTATCAAAGGGCAATAACTCTGTGTTAAACAGTCTGACCGGAACAAGATGACAAAATGGGCATCTCGTCTCAGTATTCATGTTTCCCAGAAAGTTTCATTTCAATCCATCGAGAAGTTGAAAAGAAATAGAGCGGAAACAAATACTGCTCTATTATGCATAAGTCATCAAAGGGCAATAACTCTGTGTTAAACAGTCTGACTGGAACAAGACAACAATATACACATCTCTTCTTGGTATTGATGGTTGTCAGAAAGATTAATTGAAATCCATCCAGTAGTTGCAGAGAAATAGAGGAAAAGAATACTGTTCTATAATATGCATAATGCATAAGTTATCAAAGGGCCATAACTGTGTTAAATAGTCTGACAGGAACAACAGGATGATATGCACATTTCCTCTTGGTATAGATGGTTTCAAGAAAGTTTCATTGAAATCCATCCAAAAGTTGCAGAGAAATAGCGCGGAAATAAATACTGCTATATATGCATAATGCATAAGTTATCAAAGGGCAATAACTCTGTGTTAAACAGTCTGACTGGAACAAGACCATGATATGCGCATCTCTTCTTGGTATTGATGTTTTCCAGAAAGTTTCATTGAAATCCATTCAGTAGTTGCAGAGCAATAGCATTGAAATGAATACTGCTATATATGCATAATGCATAAGTTATCAAAGGGCCATAACTCTGTGTTCAACAGTCTGACTGGAACAAAACGACAATATGCGCATCTCCTCTTGGTATTAATGGTTCTCAGAAAGATTCATTGAAACCCAACCGCTAGTTACAGAGAAATAGCGCGGAAACGTATACTGCTCTATATGCATAATGCATAAGTAATCAAAGGGCAATAACTCTGTGTTAAATGATCTGACGGAAACAAGACAATGATATGCGCATTTCCTCTTGGTATAGATGGTTTTCAGCAAGTTTCATTGAAACCCATCCGCTAGTTACAGAGAAATAGCGCGGAACAAATACTGCTCTATATGCATAATGCATAAGTTAATGAAGGGCAATAACTCTGTGTTAAATGGTCTGACCGAAACAAGACAAAGATATGCGCAACTCCTCTTTGTATAGATGATTTTCAGCAAGTTTCATTGAAATCCATTCAGTAGTTGCAGAGAAATAGCGCGGAAACAAACACTGCTCTATATGCATAATGCATAAGTTATCAAACGGCAATAACTCTGTGTTCAACAGTCTGACTGGAACAAGACAACGATATGCGCATCTCCTCTTGGTATTGATGGTTCTCAGAAAGATTCGTTGAAATCCATCCAGTGGTTGCAGAGAAATAGCTCGGAAACGAATACTGCCCTATATACATAATGCATAAGTTATCAAAGGGCCATAACTCTGTGTTAAATGGTCTGACCGAAACAAGACAACGATATGCGCATCTCCTCTTGGTATAGATAGATTGCAGCAAGTTTCATTGAAATCCATTCAGTAGTTGCAGAGAAATAACGTGGAAACGAATACTGCCCTATATACATAATGCATAAGTTATCAAAGGGCCATAACTCTGTGTTAAATGGTCTGACCGAAACAAGACAACGATATGCGCATCTCCTCTTGGTATAGATAGTTTGCAGCAAGTTTCATTAAAATCCATTCAGTAGTTGCAGAGAAATAACGTGGAAACGAATACTGCTCTATATGCATAATGCATAAGTAATCAAAGGGCAATAACTCTGTGTTAAATGATCTGACGGAAACAAGACAATGATATGCGCATTTCCTCTTGGTATAGATGGTTTTCAGTAAGTTTCATTGAAACCCATCCGCTAGTTACAGAGAAATAGCGCGGAACAAATACTGCTCTATATGCATAATGCATAAGTTAATGAAGGGCAATAACTCTGTGTTAAATGGTCTGACCGAAACAAGACAAAGATATGCGCAACTCCTCTTTGTATAGATGATTTTCAGCAAGTTTCATTGAAATCCATTCAGTAGTTGCAGAGAAATAGCGCGGAAACAAACACTGCTCTATATGCATAATGCATAAGTTATCAAACGGCAATAACTCTGTGTTCAACAGTCTGACTGGAACAAGACAACGATATGCGCATCTCCTCTTGGTATTGATGGTTCTCAGAAAGATTCGTTGAAATCCATCCAGTGGTTGCAGAGAAATAGCTCGGAAATGAATACTGCCCTATATACATAATGCATAAGTTATCAAAGGGCCATAACTCTGTGTTAAATGGTCTGACCGAAACAAGACAACGATATGCGCATCTCCTCTTGGTATAGATAGATTGCAGCAAGTTTCATTGAAATCCATTCAGTAGTTGCAGAGAAATAACGTGGAAACGAATACTGCCCTATATACATAATGCATAAGTTATCAAAGGGCCATAACTCTGTGTTAAATGGTCTGACCGAAACAAGACAACGATATGCGCATCTCCTCTTGGTATAGATAGTTTGCAGCAAGTTTCATTAAAATCCATTCAGTAGTTGCAGAGAAATAACGTGGAAACGAATACTGCCCTATATACATAATGCATAAGTTATCAAAGGGCCATAACTCTGTGTTAAATCGTCTGACCGGAACAAGACGACGATATGCGCATCTCCTCTTGGTACTGATACTTCCCACAGAGTTTCGTTGAAATCCATCCAGTGGTTGCAGAGAAATAGCCCGGAAACGAAATTCGGACGGACACCGTGACGCCGTGACGCCGTGACACCGTGACGACGTGACACCGTGACGGACGGACAACGCCAAAACAATATCCCCCTCCCGATTTTATCGGCGGGGGATAATGAGTAGGGATTCAAGAAAGACATTTACTAAACTAGGTCTTGACAAATCGATATACAGTTGAGCCTGTTTTGCAGCCACCTGCATTCAGCAACCACCTGTCTCAAACAGCCAGTTTGAATATGTCCTAAACTGACATTTTCTTCTAATTTTTACCTGAAACAACCACCTGTGTTAAGCAGCCACCTCTTGTTACTCCCTTGTGTGGATGCTTAATACAGGTTTGACTAGTGAATAATCACACGAGCCATCTCCAAACAGCTCTATATTCAATACGATAAAGGCTTTATTTTCTCCTACTTGTTTATCAATAAGACTGGTATGAAATTCCTAATTTCGCTTTTCTAATGACGAACTTTGAAACGAGACCGAAGTGGTAATAAAATCATGTTTCTTTTATTAAATGATAGACGATCTTCAAATATTTTCAAGATAAGTTTTCTCAAATTGGAAAGAGTTTTAGGCTTTATTGCTCTATTATAATCCAGATAAGATAAATGACTGGACTTTTTCTGTACGAAAGGGAATTAAAATATACTTCTGAAGGAATTCTTAATTTATAAAACACAGCCCCACAACACAACCGGTAGGGTAAAAAGGGACAGCGAGCATGGGTTTATAATCTGTTTTTATTGTGTTATTTTAAAAAGTGTAGGCATAAGTATGCATTTCCATTACTGCTTATGAACATGCTTAATCAAACCTAGCCTGCAATAGTTTTTTTAGTTATTATTTTTCGTTCTTGGTGTCTTCAAATGTTCCCTTTTCTTCTATATACTTGCAATCGGCATACAGAAACAAGGAAACAAATGTTTTGGAATTTCGATATTTTTTTGTTATGTGATAAGAAAACATAAAGTATAAACATGAAAATTGTAATCAATAAACCAACCAGTTGTTGTTATTCTTTCAAGTATGCTGAAGAACACAAATACCAAAAGTTTGTATTATCTAAGTCTATATCCTCGTATTGCGATTACTAAATTAATTAAAATCTCTTTTTTCGGGTAGGAGTAGATTTCCGCCCATCCCAGTAGCGCCTATTTTTGTGTCTGCACGCTAATTCATTTAACGCTGTTGAGTGTTTAAGTGGTTGGGCGTTTATTCATCAAGGCAAAGTGATTGTTTTTTGTTTTAGAGAACTTGTTAGCTCTTAAGAAGAATCTTTTGGGTCGATGATACTTAAAACTGATTTGTTACCCCACCCTTGTAGCCAATACGCTGCCGCCATTGACAGTTCCAAGACTTTCGCAGCATGTGTTTATTTATGTTTGAATTGTTGTATTTAAGTTTGGTCCGATTCAATTCTTTTGTTCACACTTAGAATAGGCGGTGTCACCAGTTTCAATTTCCGGTACCTTCTACGAGCATGTTCAGTCAAACCGAGGCTGCCGTATTTTCATATGTGTCATGTTCGGCGACTTACAGAGTTCCCGTTTCATCTTTTAGACTTTTTATGAATGCTGCATTCTTTAGACGCAATAATCTAAAGTTGCAACCAACCTGCTGCCCAGATGCTATTGAATGACTCCTAATTTATTTTTCCAAAGCAATATTGTTGTCAATCAAAACCAGCTGAAATCTGTCGCTTATTACTTCTGATACATCAACGTGGTTATTCTAATTGTAAAGGAAAAACAGGACAATCCTAATGCTTTGCTCGCAAAAGCTTACGTTCAGAATCAATTTAATAACTAGAAGGGTACCAGGAGGGTGCATGTTTTATTGGCATCGTTAGCACAGTTTTATTGCTTATTCAGCCGTTAATCTATTTGCATAATTGATTTGGTTGGAATACCAAACGCATGCCTTCAATTAACAATAACGTTAGGTCGCTCTTTTTATTTCTTACTTATGTATTAACAGGAGGGCATTGGCTAATAAAACATGCCTTAGAGATATTCTCTTAGTTGAAAAATGAGTTTCTAATGAGGCTAAGTTCTTTGTGAACCCTATATTTACGCGAAAATATTTCAACTAAAACTATTTCTAAACTAAAACGCCGAAGTATGCTGTATGAATTTCAACCATGTTCCAGTTAAATGTCTTATTTCATTTAATAAAGAATAAAATCCACGAGAAATTAAATGATACCACAACATCATCTTCAACGGTGCATTATTTTTAGTAGTCAAAATCTGCATTATTATACGTGAATATTTTAATTCCATGTAGTTGACACATGTACATGGCGTGGAACGATCCCATGGGGATTCATCCGCTATTTGGACAGTCATATTATATTTTCATGGGGATTTTCGACAGAAAAGATGGGAAATATCATGTATCATCTTGTACCATATGACGGCCCCAGACGAACCTCCTTTCTGGAAATCTTGCGAACATCCCAAGATATGTGATAATGGTGAACCACTAAACCTATTTATTATTACCTATTCATTACGGTTAACAAGTAAATAACTAGTTTGTCACATACAATGTCTACAATTATAGTCTGATCATCTGCTGCCGTGTTATGATTTCTGTTAAGTTCCTCTCTGATTCTGACTGATTGTTTTCATATAAATCTCCGCAAACACAATAGTTGACCCACTCTGCTAATCGGATCCAAAAAAAAAAAGAAAATTGTTTGCTCTAGTGGATTTGCGCTGTCTCAAGCTATGTGTTATGTTATGAGACCTGGTCTGGTGAAAACAAATCACAAGTAAGAGACCGATCTTCAGTCTCAAGAAGGATTCTGAGACAGTTTGCACCCAGGGTAATTAATATACGTCAGCTGCATAAGTCGGTGAAACAGAAATGAACTTGATAAACATTTTTATTATATTTTTTCAATCCGTCCTATTCTACTGAATAAAGGTAAGCGTTACATTTTCCAAATTCAATCAAGATATTTTAATTAGTTATTTTTAATAAGCCAACATGGGAAATCTGTACTATTATAACTATTAATGAACATTTGCAGAACGCGAGTGCGTGCTCGGACGAAAAAAATAATTATTCAGACATTGTTTTTTTTTCTAACACACAATTTATGCACGGAATGCGGGCTAAAGAAAGTTTTCGGTCGATACCTATGTTGACGTTTTTTTTAAATCCCCGATATTCATTTTTTCACGTTCTTTGTTCTTTGCTTAAAGATATTGACATATTTGTCGTTTCTCTTAGTTTTACTCTTTGGTTAACATTTGCATCGGCATTGAGCCTTGTACCGAAACAATGTTCTGCACTAGCATCGATTATGTATCTTCTACTAATAATTTCTTAGGAAAACAATAAGAGGTCACTTTCCGCCAGGAATGACAAGTTAATGTCTTTAAGGGATTAAGGCTCAGTAAGAAATGAGGTTTTTATTATAAGAAACATTGGCTGAGAAGCCGTATGAAAAGCTGATAGACTATCAATGTGTTATCACGATATCTGAGATATGTTGATCTGTTTTGTAAGAAATATTTATCCGCTTGTGATGTTATGCCAGAATAGTTATATTCTCTTATTTTTGTTTGATGAATAACACGTACATGGAAAGGGAACTCTGAAGGCCATCGAACAAGAAGCATACCACAATATTACATGCTCGGTTGGATTGAGCCTTGTCATGGGCAATAATGGAAATGGATATTATATAGTTATTTGGTTTCTTGACAGTGAATGGGAAGATATATATTGCCGGTCTGGGTGTCATATTACCCGAGCCGCAGACAAAAATAATAAGAAAACATCGATTTTTCATTAATTTCGCTTTTTTAATGCCGAACGGCTTTATTCCCCCCCCCCCCCCGACAACCTCAATAATTACATGTGCGACGTCATTAATTTACCTGCATGACGTCACTTCTATAGAAATTGAATGGACTATCGATTTGATATTTATTTTTAAAATTTTATATAATAATAAATATATATTTAACAATATGTTTTCAACGTTAAAACATAACACAAATATTTTCGGTAACAATTTAAATAATCCATAAGCATACCGCTTTATTATTTACAAGATCGGCCTGAAATTATGCATTGTTATCGAAATTCAAAACAAAATGGCGGATGACAACAAAATGTGAGAGGCCAGAGAGGGAAATTAAGGCATGTGCATTCATATCTACGGCCAATCCGTAAATACGGATATACATCAACGGCAAATTATCCAATCAAATTCAAGCAAATTTCTTTGCAGTATAATAATAGGTTTTAATAGCCTAGCCCCGGGTTAAGCAGTTCTCAATATTTACGCAAACGAATGTATCGTGCTTAACAGCCTATGACTGTTACTGCTTACAGCACTGACTGAAAGTACGGGGAGATATTTTAAAGGTGCTACACAACACAAACAACGCTACTGTGATATTTATTCAGGTGCAATAGGAACCCTTAAAGCCAAAGAACATGACATTATATAAAATCATACAAGCTTGGTTCGATTGCGCCTGTTTATGGGTAGTAATGGAAACAAATATCTGTTTTGTATATCCCATAATGGACAGTGCTTGTAATCTATCATATTTCTCCCAGAATTACTCGTATTGACACTTTGCTGTTCAAATTACCCTATGAGACCTTAAAAGGCCCCATCACAGACTTCATCAACAATACTAATCTTTGCAGTATTGATACATGTATTTATTTATTTATTTGTCATAAATAGAGGCTGTGGTAATTATACTGAGCCAAAATGAAAATATGTCAAACAATAACACGGAAAACTCATTTTACATTAAGGTTGCCAGCAAATGCAAATATCTGGAGGGATTTGATCACATAGACTATTCTGTTTATCTTGGAAGTTTTCGGTTCAGTATATACTAGTATATTATATATAGGTTGAAAAAGGAAAAAATACATGGTTGTGGAAAATTAAGCGTTGCCGTTTTGTTTTTTTAATAAAAGGGAGGTTATTTGCACAAACGGTTATTTTAGGTTATTTTAGTAACTCTATCACTTTTTTGGCATCAGTTGGGCTTTAAAGATTATGTTTTTCCTTCTGTACATGTCGTAAACTTCTAAACTTGACAGTCAAAATATCTGTTTAAGACTTTTGTGTTTAAATTTATCGATCTCTTCATTATTTAGTTAAGAGGAAATAACCTTGACCTCTGTAAAAACATCTGTCAGCTTAATTAATAGTCCAGATTTGTGCAAATACCACAAATTATATGAAAGATAAAATATAGCATCACTTAACAACATTTTTGAATTTAAAAACTAGTATGTTTTCATTTTGTTCAGTATATAATGAATTTAAAGCCTCGATAAATTCAAATAACATTTATACAAAAATGACTTGAAAATTTCATCAAATTACTTTAAAAACTCCAATAGACATACTTTATAGCATAACCGTCCACTTGTATTTACCTACAACAACATTTTTATCCCCCCCCCCGAAAAAAAAAGTTGATGGCATATAGATTTGCACTCGTCCGTCCCAAAATCTTGAGGCATCACATCCTCCTAAACTATCAGGCTGATTTTCTTTAAACTCGCACAGATGATCAATTAAAGCAGGATGTGTAAATGATCTTAAAGAAAGATTTTTTCCTGCGGCCATTTTTACCAGAGTTATGGCCCTTTGTTTATACAAATTTTGTTGCAGCAGTGGGGGCATCAGTGTCCGATGGCACATTTTAGTTATATGAGTCTTTGTTTTCAAGTGTCAATGACTGTATAAGCTGTAAAGCACCCTGGCATTACATGCCAAATATCAATAAGAAGATATTGAAAAATTCAAATTGTGTTTAACTTTGCAATATGTCAGAATACGTTTTGAAATTCTTTGTTTTTATAGCATTTGAAAAAAAAACTTTACAGTTTTTAGGTTTCTTGCATTATTTCAAATAAAATGTACTTTCTTTGACACTATTATATCCGCCGAATAGTGCACTGTTCAGAAGTCCCTTTACAAATCACTCACCCCAATGATTTAATTGATTAGAAAATAGTGATAATAGTTTTAACTGTCTGTCAGTCTCCCACAAACAGGAATACAGAAGCAAAACTGTCTGCACCAGCCCAGCCCCTTGAGAATATCAGTTCCGAGATATTCTCGCGGTAACAGAAATGGACATTTTACAACAAAACAGTACCTGTTTAACAAATTTAACTTAATTCACTAGACACACCAAACCTATGAAAATATTATTGGCGTTGTTTATTTGAGCCCGTTCACTGGCAGTAATGAAAATGCCAACGCCGTCTAGCTCCGACAGTAAACAGTAAGGATGTTAATTTGAAACGAAGATGTGCATGAGAAGGTCATCGGGAAACATTTAATTGAATAATGTATAATTACATGTATACAATTTTACTGTCAGCGAAGCATAGTCTCCGGATAAAATGATGTGCACATTGAAAAATCTATTAAAGAAATATTATATAATTGTGACAGTGTATCCTAGGACAAAAGTCCTAATCAAAGAATCAAAATGTTAAAATATAAACATCAAGATGAATATCCTAAGAGTGAGCAATCAATACATTTTGCAAAGCTAGAAACCTAATTTGAGACCGGTTTTTGTAACGACTTGTTTCCCATGTACATCGTAAATAATGATATTGCCCCTAATGGGGAGCGAACCCGTACGGCGACAGCGCATTTCCATGCAATTCTTATTTGAGAAGAAGAGTAATACACATGTTTGAGTTGCTAAATTAAAATAAACTACACTTAATAAAATTGGACAGCATTTTTCTTTAAAATGGTACATGTTTCAATGTTGCGGACATACTAACATAAAAAAACATTCGGTTAAAAGTGTATCACATATTATGAAACACCCTGTATATAATCAACGCATGAAATTCAATAATAAATACTACATATATAATTTTACATGTATATACCGATGAATAAAGCTCTTCACTATTGAGGAACAAAACTGTTAAGTTCCTCATTAATTGCTTGAGGCATTCCTGTATTCATAACATTTCGAATAACCATCGTCCTTAAATGAAATTTAACGAAACTTTCCAGTATGCATAACATTTCGAATAACCATCGTCCTTAAATGAAATTTAACGAAACTTTCCAGTATGTATAACATTTCGAATAACCATCGTCGTTAAATGAAATTTAACGAAACTTTCCAGTATGCATAACATTTCGAATAACCGTCGTCCTTAAATGAAATTTAACGAAACTTTCCAGTATGCATAACATTTCGAATAACCATCGTCCTTAAATGAAATTTAACGAAACTTTCCAGTATGCATAACATTTCGAATAACCGTCGTCCTTAAATGAAATTTAACGAAACTTTCCAGTATGCATAACATTTCGAATAACCATCGTCCTTAAATGAAATTTAACGAAACTTTCCAGTATGCATAACATTTCGAATAACCATCGTCGTTAAATGAAATTTAACGAAACTTTCCAGTATGCATAACATTTCGAACAGCACTCGTAGTTTGATGAAGTGTTGCTTTTTTAGTTGCATGAAATATTTTCTGCTTTGCAAATTTTGTTGGGGTTATCTTCAAAAAACTGTAGATAAAACATGACAGTTCTCACGAAATTGATTTTGCTATGCAAATTTCAAACCATGCAGAATTGTTGGTGAAAGCATATTGTACATGTATATAAACATACTTGAACAATCCTAGTTTTAAGAATTATGGATGGTATTAACTGTCTCTGACTCTTGCATGGTCGGCTAGGCGCTTCCGCCTTATTTCTGTGGCTCTGTGGTTATTATAGAATTTCATTATGTGTGTAAAACTTTTTGGAATTGTTGAAATAGATTAAATGTTTTCATGTTTCACGTGTTGATACTAAAAGGTTTTTCTGCCATTTAACCAAAGTCAATTATTTGCTGAGTTTTTCTTTAAATTTTGTTCAGTTGTTCCAGAATTTCAGAAGCTCATTCGTCGTCCCCATCGACAACACATTTACCATGAAACAGTCGTAAAATGTCCTCATAGCTGTTTTATGTATAATGAATTTCTTAAAGTACGTTCTGAACATACATTTGTAGTTTTAAAATGTTCAAGTTTATTCTTCAGTGTGAGATAGGTGCACCATAGAACCGTGTCATGGCAATAACTCGTAGAGTTCATATTTTAATTAATAGCTCTGATGTCATCTTTGTTCTTATTATTCGTATCATATCATAAATACATGCTCTCCTTTCCTCTCTATTTCTTGTCTGTGTGGATTGGCTGTTCTCGGAGATGTACCGTTTTTAAATAGATTTATTACACTGCAAAGAAATTTCCTTGAATTTGATTGGATAATTTGCCGCTGATGTATATCCGTATTTACGGATCGGCCGTAGATATGAACTGCACGTGCCTTAATTTCCCCGTCTGGCCTCCCACCTTTTGTTGTCGTCCGCCATTTTGTTTTGAATTTCCGTAAAAATGCATAATTTGAAGCCGATCTTGTAAATTATAAAGCGGTATGCGTAGGAATTACTAAAATTGTTACAGAAAATATTTATGTTTTTAACGTTGAAAACGATCAGATTATTCTCAAATTTTGTGAATAAAAATCAAATGGATAGTCGATTCAATTTCTATAGAAGTGACGTCATGCAGGTAAATTAATGACGTCAGACATGTAATTATTGAGGTTCTCAGAGGGGAATAAAGCCGTTCGGCATTAAATAAGCGAACTATTCGAAAAATCGATGTTTTCTTATTAATTTTGTCTGAAAAAGTCTTTGCAGTATAATAAAACAATTATTTGGTTCCTTGAAAGGGTATGTGAGGATATATTGCCGGTCTGGGTGTCATATTATCCCTCGCCTGCGGCTCGGGTAATATGACACCCAGACCGGCAATATATCCTCACATCCCCTGTCAAAAAAACCAAATAACTATATAATATTTTTCGACCATTTGAGATAATTGAAATAACTCTGTGTTTTTATAAACGATTCTATTTTATATTTATAAAATGCTTAAAAATTTGATATAATGGTAATTTGCCTTTATGAGTACTGTTTAATGGAACAAAATTTATCTTCTAAAAACCAATTCGATTTTTTAATAAAAAGACTGTGTACTTATCCATAACTAGTTATATGTACTTTTTTCAACTGATTCACTTACCATTTTACCTTAGAGACTTATTAAAACGATGACGTATATGTGAAAAAAATCATCTTTTGTCTGTGTTAATTTAAGCATATAGTAACTCTTTGATTCTTATGTCGTAAATTAATCGAATCTTACTATTCTTGACATCAAAGTCAGAAAATGTCACTTCCGATACGTGAATACGGACTATTTATCATACATACACGCCAACTAAATAGCCCATTTTTCTTCCCCTTCAATAAGGTGTTTGCACGCATGCCTTAGAAATTGTATAATGGCTTAACATTCATTGTGTAGTGCTGCATAGTTCAACGTTCTTGAAAATATTACTTTCTCTTGTGTTCCTTTCTGTTTTGTGGAAATTGGGATAATATTTCTTAATATGTAATTTTCTTTTAATAATAAATTTGTAGATAACGTGTACATGTAAGTTGTTTGGTTTACTCAGGAACTTAAATGGTATTGCTATAATAGGATATAATTCAAGAAGTTGCGTCATATTTTTCTACGATGCTTTGTTACTGTTATTAGACATGAAAATGATGATTTATTTAAACAGAAGCCAACCTGCGGCACGCAGCATGTGGCAGGTAGCAGGTGGATTGTCTAGTTCTCTCGCCTATGTTTAGTAATAAATTTAAAAGCAAAATTTTAAAGTTGAGTTTCCTTGCAGCGCGCAGCTGCGTTCCCCTGACCTCACCGTCCCTACTTTACTACAACAGATAAGCAAATACTCAATTAATAATTTATTAATTTGTATTGGAGCGCTTGAAAATTGCTGTGTACATTTCAATCATCCATATTTCAATACATATACAAAACAAACACCATCTAAACATCAATCAATCTGAAGGAAACATACACATAGCTTGTACATATATTGTTCTTCATATACTAATGTCTAATAATGACAATGTATCTGTGTTTCTAGTAAAGGCTCTACACATTGACATAAAACTATTTTTCTGATCTGGTTCTAATGGAAATTACTTTCCTAAAATCAAAAGTAAAGTTGAAACTGTACACTTGAAGTGTCCAACGCTGAATGACAATACCTAACACGTACCTAACGAAGTGACCACTGGTCACGTGACTTCAAACAAGTAGAGACTGACCAATCAGGGGAAATCATTTTCCAACTAATTCACTATGTTCAAACGTTGGAAAATTCATTTTTTGTTGACAACTTGTTTTTCT